>CAEFZY010029070.1:0-13856 GCA_903066815.1 Brachyrhaphis roseni | reverse complement strand
GTTAGATTACTCGTTACTGAAAAAAGCGGTCCGACGTCAGTAACGCGTTACTTTGTAACGCGTTACTGACAACACTGTATATATATATATAGTTCCTGTGGAGAGGAAAGTCTGGGCCTCCCTTCGTAGCCTGCTACCCCTGCGACCCGACCCCGTTAGAAGATGGATGGATGATGACAGTGGAGTGAAATGCATGAGAAACGACTTTGCACGCAGATATTTTTGCAAAGTGTATCACCACCGGGTCCTTTTGAAACTTAAAGCTGCTGCAGCTGGGTTTGGAGGACAGAGAGTTCAGTACGGAAAAGGACGGTCATCTTCTCACCAGACACACTCGGCATACATCTGAGATGCTTTGTAACTCTGCAGTCCAATCAATTCTGCCTCCTGCTGACCTCCCTCATGCCTCATGCACACCTGCCTCCCCGTCTCACTATCTGCTCTGTTGTGCTCTGCTATTATTTCCCCACAGACAATGTTTGGTTTCTGCGAACCTGATAATATCTGTGCAGAAGCAAACCGGGAGCACAACAAAGGCCGCCGCATGACAGGCGTTGTATACTCTTTGTGTGTTTACGATAAATTAAGCTGACAGAGCAAGTCTGTTCCTGCGTCTCCGCTGACCATGTAATTGTGCAACTTGGAATTACAAAAATTTGTCCGCTTATTGGAAATACGGCACGTTTTTGAGTTGGGACGACATAAAGTGGTTTTTCGCGTCAAAATTTGTGTATTTCAAACACTTTTTCCGCATCACAAAACTCACGTGACTCAGGTTTTTGATACTGGCAGGAAACAAGAAGTGGTAGCAGGATGACGGCGCGGCATGTTTTTAAATCACTTATCACGTGAACAAACGTATTCCATTTCTGAGTCAATGGAAATACCACAATTGCAAAATTGTGTGTTATTTTTTTAAACGTTAGTCGAATATCGACACATTTTTGCTGACATTTGTAGCGGAAACGCAATCAAGGTGGTAGCTGGTTGATAGTAAGAGAAGGAATAAACTCTTTTGATTAAATAACCCAAATATAACTGTTGCTTTCATCCCACCTTAACCAGCTGTCGCCAGTGTTCACTTCAGGGACAAAACGCTGCGATGTGCTCGTCTTTTAGGCCAAACAAACCTCAAAGTGAAAGACAGCAGACCAAAGGCCAGCTATCTGAACCCAAAGCCTTATCAGTGCTCTGACTCAGCAAAATTACTCTACCCTTCACATCTGCAGCTGTTAATTTAATCTTCAGCTCATTAAAGACATTCTGTCTGGCTATTCAAAGGCAGCCTGCAGGGAGTATTTTAGGTGTTTTTTCTCACCTAATATTGAAGTACTCCTGAGTCCATCTAATTAAACTAGATATTTCTGAATCACACAAGAAGAAACACAAATAAAGCCCGAGTTCTGGTCTTTTATTTGTTGGTTAGATGGTGGAACAGTGTGACTAGTAGACCACTTTGTGTATTAGAAAACATTTCAGTTGTGGTTATGAGTAACTCTGTGGTAAATGTTCATAAAAACTGATGTACGATCATAACATGTTTTCACATGTATGGTTTAAAACAGGAATTTCAGAAATAAGCCCAAAACGCAGTTGGCCAAAAGTATCTGGACGTCTTGCTCCATTCAGTTTTTAACCAAGCACGTCCTTATGCATAATGTATTATACGTTGTACCATGGATAAGTGCTTGCACTAAGCTTTCATTGTAGCATGCTTATTAATCCATTAGCACAGGATGCAGAGGCAGATGAATCAAGCAGGTTTTCCACAATAAAAGTCCAGATTCATTTCAACTTGTTTAAGCTAACTACACTGACGTTTGTTGTAATAAATAAATGAATAAAAAACTGAGTGACATGGTGTGTTAAAAATTAAAGTAAACGCTGCCTCACACTGTGTGAGTGAGAGATAGTTGTGGGTGTAAAACTGAACTCAGCTATTATTTAAAAGCAGAGAAAAATTTACAATTAAAGCATAACATTAGCATGCTTAGCATAGTTAGCATTGCCCCCTGTGCGTATATTAATTATGATATTTTTGAAAGACTATGTCTCATTGATGCCGAAAATTACTGTCATTGTCTTTTCGGTGCAGCAAAAGTTTGTTGCTAGGGCAACATGGTAGCTTAACCATGGTGTGTTTACTGATCAAAAATAGATCAGATTTTCAAGCTTCTAACCAATCGGTCACCAATCAGGGTAAAAAATCTTCCAATTCCAGTCAATTCCAGTTGAATCCTCATGTTTTTAGATGCCACTTACTAACCACTATGTGACCCAACAACGACATTAAACTGTTTTTTTTTTTTTAATTAACTGCTATTAAACCTAAAACAAAAACAAAATTAGTAGTTCTTTAATTTAAAAATTAAACAAATGCCATAGATGCAATTAAAACAAGCTTAGTCAGTTTCGTTCAGCCGAACAGCAGGCAAGAATGGTGTCGGGGTTATAGAGGTCACTGATCCCCGGTGTATACATTTGTGAACATTTTCTGATTTTATCATTCTTTTTGGTTTTCTGCTGTAAATTCCTATAAAAAAAAAAAAACTTTTTTAAAATATAGTTTGTGGTTGCAAAGAAGTTTAAAGACTCTAGTTGGCATAATTTTCCCTTTGATCAAGTATGTTAGACTTCATTTGGCAGCCTAAAATCCACAAAATCCCATCTCAATTCAGTTAATAGACGAATTTCATTTCAGAAGAGCATCATCGTGTGAAACTGGATTTTCTGTCACTTTTGACTCCGGAGGTGACCTTATTTCTAAATGTGGCTCATATTATGGAAATAGCTCTGTGATTACACGGGCCGTCCGGGGGCCTGTTTACTTGCTCCCGTGCTCCAGCACTTTCAGGGAGTTTAAAAAAAAGAGAGAGAAAATGAGGTTAACAGGCTGAAACAGCAGCGATGTGTCAAAACTTTGGGCCAGATGCAGATGAGATTACTCTCCCGAACAGTTGTGGCTTAGTGGCGTCGAAAGGGAAACGTGGAGCTCGTTTTTAGTGCTGCGTCGTCCCTCTATGAATGATTTGTACGTAATTACGCGATACTTTAGGAGAGATAAGACGAGCTTCTGTCCTATTTGACGTTCAGTTTAAACCGAAAATTAATCGGTGGAACGGAAGTGCCCATTTAATCTTCACCGTCTCCTGATTACACAGAAAATAAACGACGTGGGATTTTGTTTGATGCTCGGATTCATTTGTTCCGCCTCACTTGAGATGCATTACTTGCGTTATCAGCCTGAGCGTGATTAGGACGCATATGTTTACGTTTAACCTCGCGCGTTATTAAGAAGTTACCGGGTTCTGATTCATGTCAGCTCGGTTCTCCTGTTGGCTGCTCTCGGCCGGGGGACAATGTGAGTTTCTCGCCTCGTAACGCCATTCTGGGCGCGTTTGTTGCTTTCAGTCATCAAAAAAAAAAAAAAGCGACTTTCCAGGGAAAATTCCAGAAGTTGTTCATCATTAGTTTCCACAGCAGCAGAGAGCATCAAGTAAACTGTGTTTGGGGTTTTATTTCCATTAGATGTTGTTTTCACCCAGTTTCAGTTCATTTCAGCAAACGAGGACATTGTTAAACATTTTATTCATGTCAGTAGTTCAATTAGAAAAGTCACATCAATGCCACACAAAATGACACATTTCAGATGTTGGTTTCTGTTTGTTTTCAACATTATCCATTACAGCTGAATGAAAAGCCCAAATTAAGCTTATTATAAAGTGTAAATGTTACGTGAGGCTAATTTAAAGTAAGTTATAAATAAGTAATAAAATAAGGGATGTAAATGGAACAATCAGTGTTGTTGGTAGCGCTGCACCGATTACAATTTTCTGGCCGATCTTTAAAAAGATCAGATTTTTTTGTCGTGAGTCTTCAATAAAACAGAATAAAGTTGCTACATTTGTCATTAGTCTCTGATTTTTTAGATTAAAAAAAGTTTCTTGAGGGGTCAAACATGTTGGCTGTTTTTTTTTGGGCAGCTACTCTCTAGATTTGGCAGGTTTTTTAGAAAGTGTGTCCTGTATTTTAGGCTACAGGTTGCTGTTCCTGGTAAAGGCAAAGGCGTAGAAGCTGCTATTTCAGTTCCCTGAAGCTTAAGAAACTTTTTTTCCTGAATTCAGAGCACGGAGCGGAAATGTAGGTCAGGTTTCTTTTTGTTTTTTTTTCTGGAAAACTTGGAGGAGAGCTTCGAAGGACTAACATATTGTAGTAATTAGGAGCGCCACTGCATGTGCCACGTCTGGCATTTTGCTCCTCGGGCGACTGATGAGTCATATGACCGCCGTCCATGTTTCCACCCGGCTGATGTATCGGCTGGACAGATGGACACGGAGAAAATCCCGAGGTTGGCATCGCAAACCGAAACCACTCATCTGTGCCACAGAGCAAACGGGTGGAGTGAGCACTCATTACAGCCACCAGTCAGAGAGGAATATACATATATATAAAAAATTTAATAAAACAGCACTTTATGAGGCTGTAAACATGACCTCTCTGACTGGCGGATGCTGAGCATAGTCCTGCTAATCTGCTGCTCTAAAGCCATCAACTGAAGTCATGGGGATTAAAAAAAAAACACAAATGATTCATCATGTCTGTTAACTAGAAAACACTGAGTTTATCCAAATCTGCTCCAGGGAACGTTTTGTTTTTTGTTTTTGTTTTTTCTTTTAAATTTTATTTCCAGAGCTTTCAGTGAAATAGAGCCTCCACTTTCCTCCTTTCTAATCCACATTAGTTTTACCAAACAGAAGGTAAAAGCTTGAGCAGACTATGCAGACTGTGTGGCCGCGCTGCAGCGATAACAGCGCAGAGCAGAGCTCCCCCGCTTCAGCAAAACCGGTGAAAACAGCCAGCGGACATGATGAGGTTGTTGCTACAGCTGAATTAGGTGTAGGTAGAGCGGCTGGAGCCTTTAGCGTCGCGGGTGAGGGGGCGTTTCATTCAAAAGCAGAACCGGCTGAAAAAGGTTTGATGCTTTTATGGAGGCACAAAGAACGGGTTTATGTGGTACAGAGCAGAATGCGGTGGAAACCACAACAGGGTGAGCCAAATAAAAGAGAGTTTTGTCCCTAATTTCGGTTATGTAAATCTCCAAGCCGCTTCTGATTTGAACTTGTTTTCTCTTAAGGATATGTTTTAACAGCATTCAATATATATGTATATATTTTATTCTTCCTGCCATCTGCAGTCTTTAAATTAGTAGTGGAGGTTATGTCACACTGTGTGTGTGGGGGTGTGAGAGAGAGCTCTTTTTACAAGAAAAACAAAATGATGGCATTTTAACTGTCTTTATTAATATGAAAAAATAAAAGCTGTCTTGCTAAAATTTTAATTAATGATGTTTAAAAATGCCCAACACCATCTATCTTTTTTTTTTTTGTTGGCATTGTTAGTTTTTCTATTTTATCCACTGTTTCTTCAATGAAAGTCTCAATAAATAATAAATTAGAAAATATGTTCAAATTCAGTTGCCGTGTGCAGTTAGTGAAACAAATCACACTTCTTCTTCTAGTGTCCTAAAGAAACACTTTACCAATTCTTTCAAGAGAAGTATTTGTGCTTGTGAGGATGCAGTTACCTTAAAAGAAGAAGCAATGAACAGCTTTTATCATTGTCACAACAGTGCTATATAACATCGTGATAAAACTGTAAGTCCATATCTCCCACTCATAATAGTTTATCCAAATGTTTCCTTCCAGTTACAAAAGGGAAGTAGGAAAGAAGGAAATGGGAACGCTAAGGTAGAAGATATTTGTTAGGAACTGGCCTGCAGCTCTCAGTTTTCACCTTTAATGAGTAAAAACCAGTGGGATGAATGAGCTACTAGCACTGTAGCTACATGATGAGTCCTATTCTGGCTGAAGTCAGAGCTGTTGGTCTTCACTTCTCTATTCGTTAATAAATACAACGGCTGCTGCGGCTCCACATACAGCCTCAAAAGTCAACCGCTGACCCCGCATGTGTTTCAGAAATGAACTTCCTTAGCAACCAGAAAGCAATGAAATGCAAAAAAAATAATACAAGTTGTCAATTTATAAAAAGAAAAAAGTAAATTTATTCTTTTTGTGTGTTTGCAGCATGTGAGATGCACTCACATGAAAAAATCTAAGTTCATTTTACTTGGCACCAAGACTTGCTCTTTAACAAACACTCAACAAAGTATTGTTAAATTGAATTGACTTTTCATGTTTTTTTTGTTAGTTTATTTTCAGTTAGCTAAGCAAATTTATTTGTTATGTAGGGAAATAAACTTAGAGGAGCTTAGATTTTCCTTGTTTTCCTTGCTAAGACTTGTATAAAAAAGCTATTTTAATACATTTAATCTATGAATGTTTACATCTATTAATCATTCTAGTATTTAGAATGAGTGCAAACAGAATACATGATCCACTGAACAGCTACTCTAAAAAAAACCATTGCATTTGTTGATCTTAATTTTAGCGTAATAACATTTATCCAACCAATAGAGACCTTCTATTTAATTTGCTTTTCACACACAGGGTGAGGCAGCCGCTCTCTATTTGGCCTCAGTGTGACCATCAAAGCCACGTCGGTCAATAAACGTTACTATGAAAGGGTGCAGTGCTCTGTATGTCCATCTGCAGCAGCTCCACATCACAGAAATCTGCCAAAGCAACAATAAAAGATCCTGCCAACTGGCTGGTTAAGTCAACAGCATGGAGCCGAGCAGACATGAGATTGATCTGAGCTTTTGTTAATGAGCTCAATTATTATTCAGACCAAAAAAAAAAAAAAAGGTCTGATTTGTATGAATGTTTTACATTCTCTGTTGACACCTTGCAGTTCTCCTGGTCCTGTTGGACTTTAGGACAAAAGTTTTGTTTTTGTTTGATTTATTCGTAGTTAAACTTGAAACAAAATATCTCTCTTTATACCCTGGAGCAAAAATAACAGGAACTTTTAATCATTAAAAAAAGCATGTCATTAATAAGTTACTTTTGGTCTCTATGAATTATGTTTTCTGCAAAAGTTTGCTCAGATTGCTCAACAATCCCATCACTAAGACTGTGTGATACTGCTTGAAAACGCAATGTGATATACTATATTTAGCAATATATTATTATTTGTATAATAGGCATGTAATTATGTAATTATAGGCACACTGGTGTTTTTGTGTGTATTCGTGGCCAAGCGATGGCATTTCATTGCTGATTTTACTTACGTGTCTTTATGCAAGTTTTGTCTTTAAATCAGTTTAAAAGTTTGACTGAAACTGCTGAGGTTAAAATTCTGTGATGGACAACAATACAAATATTGGAAAATGAAATATTTTTTTAGGAAATGGAATTGGAGTCAACTGATATATTCTAGTTCTTTTTATTGTCTTTTAAAGGCTTTTATTTGTGTTTTTTATAAATATGACAAGCACAGTTTTATATTGGATTCCTTTTAATGACCCTCTAAAATTTAGCTCACTGTTGCAGCATCGCGGAAAAAGAGCAGACGCGTGTTTTGCTGTAAATATTTTTTTAAAAAGGTAACTTTAGGTCTTCTTCCCTCAGGTGTGACTTCCGCAGAGAAGAGTGTTGTGGTCAGCGCGCCCTGTCGGTGCTTTTCTGTGGAGCATTTTGAGTTTCTGATTGGTTAGCAGCTCAATATTTGTGCATTTCTTCTGTTTAGCACAGCAGTGATTATTTTTTAGAAGAATTTGTCTCCAATTCTAGTTTCACAGCATCTACGCTCCAAATAAGCATTAATTTGTAATCGGTCTTTTAAGTCAGTTTGTCAGAACGAACAATTAGTGCGGTTTGTACGGAAGAAGATTAGGCCCACTAAGAAAAATACCTGAAATCTGACAGTGATGTGATTTCTGGAGGAACACGTCAGATTTAAGTGATGTTGTTTTCTGGGATTAAAGTCAGAAATTAGAGAAAGAAGTTTGTACGTCTTCATCTTGCTAGGTTCTAGTGTTTGTAAAACATAACCTGACAAAGATGTCCTCAGAATTCAGACGTTCATTAACTGTGGTTGAAACGTGCCATCTTTGATCCAATCATTGACAGCGTCCCGCCTCTTCCGACCCAAATATCTGAAGTCCTGACCGGGTGATAAGTAACCTGAGTGAAGCTGTCCTCCTCCCCCACTTACTTCAAATCAAACAAAAGTGGTGTCAAGCCTGTCACAATAAGCAATTAATCAATTAGCTGCATTATAAATTAAAATGAGATCATTAATGGCAGAGAGATGCGACACTTTAAAAAGCTGGAATTCTGAAAAAAGCAGCAAACATTTCACACCCAGTACAAAATAGTTTGCTTGGATTTTATTTAGTTTTACAAAAGTCTTAACTGGCTCTCTAGTCTGTTTTCCCTGTCAAAGCTGAACGATTAATATTTTTTAAAATCCTGTTTTGGTTACAGAGGCTTTATGATCTATTTTAATTATTGTTTTTTGTTGTTTATTTATTTTGGCTATTTAAAATGTTTTCCAGTTCCATAATTAAATGTTATTTAGAAATGAAAGTTTTTTTGACAGAGTGTACTTGCATTATTATGCCATTTTTATTACATTACTTGGAAGCGGTCTCATGCTGACAATATTATCGTTTATCGCAATAATTTCTGGGACGATTTATCGTCCAGCAAAATGTTTTTTATCGTGGCAGGCCTAGTTGGTATTTAACATGTTGTGCTACTAAAATTTTTCCTGCTTAAATGTTTAACAACCCATTTTGATTGATTTGGGTGGTGCGGGCGGTGTTAAACGTTTGACCTTTAAACTTTAATTAATTTCTTATCTAATATCTTAGCAGCACAAAAGGTTTGACACCAGTTTTATTTTTATTTTTTTGGGGTTCTTCTTAGGGGAGCCAGCAAGTTCCTTCATGTTGTGCAGGTTTACTGTTCAGGTCTTGCAGATGCAACATTTCCATATCCACATGTTAATGTTGGGCTGGATATGAACACTTCACAGACCAACTGCGAATGTCCCGACCTGATGGCTTTGTGATAATTAATACGGCTGCGCACAAGTCAGATTGGAGTACAAAGCCCTCATTTGTATTCCCGTTACCCTCCACCCCTGCAGGACTTCTAGAGGGCACAGATCGCTGCGTTGTCTTCTTCTCTGGTTTGGGTTCTCCTCAACATTGGCAGCGATTCACAAAACTCCAAACCGATGCTTGTCTGCTGCTCCGCGTCGGCTGCTTCAACTGCAGACCCAAATACTCGCCGTCTTTTCCTTCATCTCTTTATTTATCTGCCACAAAGTCAACTTTTTTTTTAGCACAGCCCTTTTTTCCCCCTCACATCACAGTCACACACAAGTGTGGCTGCTGATAAAATTAGTCCCGCAGTATCAATGTCGGTTTTAATTATTTCTAGGTCGCTCTTGAAACACATCTCTCCGTCCGTCCTGCATTTTTAACACGTTTGCATTCATTATGAATGAAAACAAACTGCATGTCTGCCTCTGCTTCACAGAACTCGGCTCTGAATCTGTGCAAATGGAGGGTTCTCTCTCTTCTTAAGGCTCTGGATTATAATAGTTGAGGATGTCTGGCCCAGAGCAGCGAGGGAGAAATGTGATTATTAGGCCTCATCGTTTTGATAGCATTTGAGTTTGTGCACTGCATTCGCAAAGCTTCAGGGATGCAAAACCAGCCTTCTTATTTAGTGGATTTTACAAAAATCTAACCTTTAAAGGGGCAGTATTTTGTGTTTTCCAGACACATAATGTCGTTTTGTAGGACAGTCAAGTAATTATGTTAACTTAAGGTGTTATAAGAATGCTACACATGTCAAATATGACTTAAAAGAAAATGTACTTCAGTATTTAATGTCTTGAAATTGGACATCTGTCTCTTTAAGACTCCTGCTTTTTCTGAAACTCTGCCTCCAGGAAGTCATCACAACATGACTCCTTCAATTAATCCTTTAACAACATTTTTACCAGTGTTGCATTGAGAAGTAGCTCCCATAATGAGCTCAGCAGATGCTCAGTTCCACCAGGCGTTTGCTAATTGCTGCTGGCTAGTCTGAAGGAGCCGCGTGTGAGAGTCGCGGGGGAGAGCTGCTCTATGAGACAGAAGCTCAAAAGCTTGGAAACTGCAGCTCAGAGGAGGAGCTTCGTCCTTCGAGGCGGAGCTAGATCCACTTAGGAGTTTTGCAGAGCTGAATGGTTGCCATGGAGATTAAAGAATTTCTCAAACATGCGTGACAGAATCAAGGCGACACTCCAGTCATGTTTTTAAAGAGGGAAGGATGTTATAATAGGATTTAAAGCTCAAAAAAGTCCATTTTATATAATACTGCCCCTTGAAGTAAATGTATTAGTGCGGAGTGAAAATCTACGTTAGGAAAACATTTTTAGGGCCATTTTTGTATTGATTTTGCCATTTGCTTTGGATCTGTATCCTATTTAAAGAACCAATGAAGACTCATTTTCTGTCTTCAAAATTTAAGCATGAAATTAAAAAAAAAATTGAAGGGATTGTCGGTGATACCAGTACTGCTACAAAATCAATGAATCAATTCAATCAATTGGTATTTCTTGCATAATGTTGTATTACTTGCAATTATAAAGTAAACCTGACTTTATTAATGGAAAAGAAATCAAATCTTGCTATGTAATTGGATTAATTTTAATCTATATTTCTGGATATGAACTAAACCTCTCAGTTTTGTAAAGTGCCTTTTAAAAACAGGATTGTTTCCTAAAATGGGATTTTCCCCAACTTAATAAATGGACTAAAATTAAAGGTTTGATTTTTCAAATTTGTTTAAGTGTGCGACTACACTACAGGAACAAAATACATGTTTACTTTAAGGCTTTTTAAGCGTTTTTATAAGATGGCTGGCACTGAGTGTCCTTGTTAAGTTTTTATTTATTTTTTTTGGAGAAAGATGAAGGATGCCTACTGGCACAACAATCATATTTTAATTGGTAATAAAACTTTCATATTCCAATAAACCCTCCTTGTTGACTGAGGACACTGTTTTTGATACATAACTTATATTTTGGTTATTTATTCACAAGTCCATTTATTTTGGGTTTATGAAAGATCAGAGTTTCTTATCATGGTTACACTCATAAAAACTCATTTAGCATGAATAATTCAGCAGTTTCCCCCCAACCCTAAAAGTCCAATGTTTAACCAAGCTCTTTGCTCACTGAGATAAAAAAGACAGATTTTGCATTCTCTCTTGAGCTCGATGTTTTGCAGTTAACCCAGCAATCCAGACAAGTTCATGCAAGTCAATGAGTCTTAGACGCCCAACTACGCAGCGTAAACCCGGATGTTCCGACATGGGCCGTGCATATCCAGGGTGTGGGTGCAATGAGCCGCAATCGGTACTTGCAACAGTCTGACCTTAAAGAGATTCAGAGTTGACCATGAATATTGCATTGTTTTGTTAACTCGGGATTTGAGAATGAGGCTTTTCTTTTATCACTTACTCAATATTTCCCAGTTTGTTCTCGTCCCTGCAGAGCCTGTTCTCCCCGCGTTATCGGCTCGAAGCGTGAAGGTCTGTGTTTGCTCCAGCGCACCTCCAATAACTCTTATCTCCCCTGCGGTGCTTGTATTGGAGCAATAGCCTCTCTGCGCTGCTTTAGTGACGTTTCTGAAGCGTTGGTGTCTGACCGCAGGTACTGAAAGCCATGAACTCCCAACAGCCAATTTATCCAGTCTGCGAGGTAGCTAGTGACGCTGCTGGTGACCTTAAAGGTGCTCCTTAACTCGACAGTTCAGGGAGAGCTACTCAGATCTGTGATTCATTCTGGCTCCACTAATAAACATTAAGTTATTGACTTCACTGGCCAGCAGAGAAACTGGTCAATGTAGATCTGATGAAGTCCTTCTGTAATGCAGAGCGTTTCATTATTGGGTTAAGGATGGCTCGGTCTATAGTTCTTGTCAGCTCTGGGTCAATTCCCTCTTTTCTACCCAACACGTTGATATTTTTTCCCTTCCTAAGTCCTACAGTGTAACTCAGCACCATCAGTATGTGAGAATGTGTGCATGAATGATTGAATATACTTTATAAATACAGGCAATTTACCATTTTGTAAATGAATAATTTAGTTCCCCTCTTCTGAAGCCATTGTGAATTCATTTGTTTTTCTCTATTGTTAAATGTTTTGACAAATTAAGCGTTAAAAAATGCTCACATCTCATGTACAATTTATAAAAACTTTGTATCACTTGCTATTCTAATTTATTGTTTGTTTGGCTCAGTTGACTCTCTTACCAGGGGACAGAATATTACCCTATAATAAACCGATGTAAGTGTAAAGGTGCATTCACACCAGCCCTGTTTAGTCCGCTTTAATCGAACTCTACTTCGTTTGGAAGTCCGGTTCGTTTGGGGAGGTGTAAATAAGCAATCGAATTCTGATGCAGACCAAGAATGTGACCTCTGGTTCGCCTAAACTGAATATGTGAATGGACGTTGCTCCGAAAGCAGGAAGTGAACTACAGCGCAGTGCATTATGGGTAAATACAACCAGAACAAATGTGCAAGTCTAAAGTAAAAGGTGAACCGTGTCAAAGAAAACACGAGGTAAAACTGTTTTGAATGTCCTAGGACTGCTTTAGCCATGCAGGGTGTCGTTTGCTTGAATTTTGGTGTAGTTAACATTAATTGCCAGCTTCTTTCATACGTGTCTGATTGGAATTGCATACATAATCTAGACATGTATTTGCTTGAAAATGGAAGAAAAAAAAGGTAGCATCCTGACTAGCGTCCCGAAGTCTTTGGTCACTGTCTGGACCACGTGGATCTATAATGCCTCAGCCTCTGCATTATTAAAAATAAAAGCCTCTTTCTACACTGGAATAATGGCTTTTCGTCACAGGTGGATATAAGGTGGCGCCTCAGTTAAATTAAGAACACCTCTGCTGTGTATTGTGCTAATGAAAAGGCCGTGGCGCGGCGAAGCATGCAGCAGCCGTCAAAAAGTTTGACGGGAGGAAAAGGGCAGGAGGATCCGAGGGGCCGGCTTTGCTTTGTCTCAGAACGCTCAACCTCTGAATCCAAGACACGGCTTTGTGGTCTAATGGCTCCTTCCATTAATAAAAGATAAGCAGTCAATTATAGAGCTGTCAAGGTAACGTTTGGGATGACACGGTACAGAGGGCAGAGGGGGGATACTTGAATCTCCCCGGTATACTTTTTTTTTTTTTTACTGCGACTCTGACTTTCTAATCTTCACAGTTCTTATGTCAGCGTTGAAAGCCATAGAGGGCCCCCCGGTTTGTTTTGCTTCGTCTTATTCTGTCTGAATTGTTGCCGTTTTATAGTTTAGCTCAGGGGTGCTCATAAGGTCGATCGCGATCTACCGGTCGATCGCGGGAAGGTTTTGAGTCGATCGCGTCATCAGGTGACAAACTGAAGGCCGCCAGGACGCTGAGACCAGAACTTCCTGTTCTGACCCGCTTATCAAAAATATTCACTAAGATCCAAACGTTTGCAGCTTCATTAAATAATAATAAAATCAACAAAACGTGTTAAAATTAATAATCTTAATAATTATTGTTCAACAAGGTGTTGCGCAATTCAGTGCGTTTCGATTCCATTTACAAAAAAAAGCGACTCAAAGAGCGACTGACTAGCAGGAGTTTAAATTAGCTACACAATCACTACAGAGGAGAGAGTTATTAATAATCGAGAAATAAATATCAAGCCTGGAAACCTGATATCGTAACGGACTGAATGTTTTTAATGTAATCTCTGCTGGGCTCGCGGGGCTCAGGCCGTTGCCACGGCAACGGGTGTGTTTTACGACAAAGAGAGAGAGAGTAAAAAGTGCGAGTGGTTATGAGTTGATCACCTGTTCGGGTTATTTTACCTTTGCTGTGGATCTTTACAGCCGCTGTAGTTTCTGAA
>CAEFZY010029063.1:0-34110 GCA_903066815.1 Brachyrhaphis roseni | reverse complement strand
ATTTCTACTCTCCATTTCTAAACTTTATGTTTGCATCTCTAAACTGTTTGGTGCCGAGTCCAGAAAGCCTCAACCCCCCAAAAAAGAATCAAAAATGTTATGTAACATAACAGACTGCGGATCAACAGCTTATGGTGAGCCTATGAACTTTTAGGTTGCTGACAACATTTAGTAACTGAGAAAATAAAAGATAGGAGTAAAAAGATTTGAACCTAAACGAATTTCATCGTGCCTTTTTGTGCACATCCTTTAAGACGCTCTGTACTTCTTGCAGGACTTCTTCCTGATTCTCCTCAGAAGTGTTTCCATCGGATGGCGGAGAGGATGGCATGGATGAAGTAGAGGAGTGTGGTCACAAAGGCAAACACCTTCAAACGCAAATACAAAACACAAAGGCTGAAGTTGGAGCCATGAGTTGGGGAAATGTGGTTCTGTACAGGTTGTAAATGAGGCTGTGTTTAAAGGTCAGCATTGGGTGACACTTCATTTGAAGGGGTGTGCATAAGACTGACATAACACCAGTTAACCACTTTTACTGCAAAGTTGTACTAAAAGTTGCATTAAAAGTCCATGAAAATACGCATCTGTCGCAGGTTCGATTCCCGGCCTGGCGATCTTTGCCGCATGTCTTCCCCTTCTCTCATTACCCACTTTCCTGTCAATTAACTGTCAAATAAAGGCCACTAGAGCCAATAAAACCTTTTTTTTTTTTTTTTTAAAAAAGTCCACTAAAATTGCCAACTCTGCATCATTTGGTAAATTATAATATTTTTAATGCAACACTGTAGTAAAACTTGCATTAAAAGTCAATTAAAAGAGTCGACTTTGCAATAAAAGTGCCATTATTTACAGAATGACACTTCATGACAACAGTCATAAACATTCATGAACACTCCTTCATGTTCATAACAGATGTTATGTCATATTTACGTAAGTCAAAGAAAGTGTTACTCAGTTAACTTATAAACTGAAAGATGCATTTTGTATTTTATCTTTGACATTTCATGGTTGATAATCTGACACATTGATGTGTGAGAAAAAAGAAAACAAAACATGAGAAATCTGTAATGGATGAAATATTTTTTCACAGAAAAACGCATCCTGGCTGCTTCTAAAAGTGATGCAACGACATGCATTTCATGCAAAATCAAACCCCGTTTAGTGTTCCACTGCATCAGGATGAAAGATGTTGCTGTTTTGGAGTTTTTCTGCTATTACATTGACAGTATTTGTGTCTTTTTTTTTTTTACATACTACATTAGATTAGATGACGCTAGTTTTGCTATCGCCAGAAGCACAACATCACTCCCATGGTGTTAGAGCCTTTTGAGATAATAATAAACTGTAAGGTGTCTCAGTTGTGAAGCTCATATTCCAGATGTTTTTGTTAAGCTCAAATAACTCTGTGGCTTTGAATAAACTCTGTATGCTTCAGTATCCGATGAATAGGAAGATGACGGAGTTTTATTTACAGAATATCTAGTAGCGCCACAGAAATGCGCCACAGATATATAATAGAGTCATCTGACATATTCTTGTCCTTGTGTTCTGGACAAGAATATTGTGCAATATGCAGCATTTCAGTAAAATCAGGGAGATACCGTAAACAGTCTTAAAGTAAGAAGAGGAACATCTCACCACTGCTGCAATATCAATCTGGTAGAGTCGTAAATCAAACGGCTGAAGTGATTTTTTCTGCAAAGTAATGTAAGCCAACGCCACTCCCGCACTCAGGTAGAAAATCACTGCCAGGCCGTGGTAGACAAAGTCCTGCACATACAAAATAAATCCAGAGCAGTTACCCTCATTTCTATTGTTTTTATTTCGTCTTCACTTCACGTTGTGTTGTGCTCTTACAGCGGCGGCCCAGCCGGGGCTGCTCTTGTGGCAGCCAACAGCAAACATGATCATCCACAGGAAGGTCATGACGAAGCAGAAGACCGAGACGAACATCACCCACCCCAAAGGGTTCACGGGGTTGATGTGGGTCGACGCCACCAGGATCCACACCAAACCTCCGAACACCTGGACAGAACAAGTTGGGAGAAAGTTTCAACGTGGAACACTTTTTCTCAGAGTGGCCCTAAATCTGCCTTTGTGGTTTCGGTTTCTAGAATCGAAGCTATCATTCCAAAATGATAGCTTTAGGAGATTTGGGAGTGTTTTTGAAGTAGTAGAAGCAAATTTTGATCAGACGTTTACACCCACTCATCATCAGCATGGATGCCATATTGGCTTTAGGGTTATAATGACATATTTGAACCATATATTTCCATAGTTGAAGAATTATAAATCAACCTCAATGAATTTTAACTTACTTATGACATGTATTCTGCTTTTTTTTTTTAGCTATCAGCAAAGTTCATGCCTTATTTTGATGTACTTGCTGACTACCCTTCTGGGTAGAATTGGTAGAGTTTGTTTAAATAGGTTGACTTCCATGTACAAATCTGTAAATCCTTTTTTGTAAGGCTGAGGTTTGGACCATAGTGTGAGCCTGCTTAATCCAATCCAAAAACAGTTTTAATCTACATTTGGGATTGTTGTCCTTTTTAAAACACCCATCTGTGTCAAAGTTTTGTCATCCATGATGAAAGGAAATTGGCAACAAATGAAGTCTCATAAACTGGAACCTGCTAAAACACCAGTTGTCCTCATCCATAGCAAAGAGAAATTAACATCAACATGAACTTTGAGGGTGATAATCGAGAAAACAAAATGTCCAACATCAACTTGATTAAAATTTGCAGCTTCCTCGCCTGGACAAACTAAATTCTTTGTAGTAAATGTAGTATTTTTAGCTCCATAAGAACAAATGTTTAACTTGTTGTCAGGATACAAACCTGAGAACATTGTAGCAGTGGTCAAACATGGTGGCGGTACCATCATGCTGAGGTGCTGATGCATTGAACACAATTGGTGGAATAATAAAGATGGAGGACTGCCTCCAAATTCCTTAAAATCACATTAAATAATGGTTACTTGAGACAGTTAAAACTTGAACACAGTTGGGTGTTTTTCAGGAGGATAAAAATACAAAACCAAGATCACAACTGGTTTTGGGGTGGATAAACACGGCTAACGTTAAGCTTCTAGGACGAGTTTGCCGTGAGCCCAATTGAGCAGAGACACACCCAGAACGTTTTCGAAGTCTCAGCGTGACATTGTTTTGCGACATGCAAAGAGATTTTTTTAAAGCAAATGCATGACAGGATGTGTCTGTTTATGCTTGAGCCTGTATGTCATTTTGATGTTGTTTCAGTGATGGTGACTCCTTCTGCCAACATTAACTCACGCACTAGATTCTTGTTTTTACGTTCACTCGTTCTGCTATTTGCAATTCCACATACGCAAAATTAATATCAAAACAAACCATTAAAAGCCTCAAATAGTAGAACATGCATCAGTCAATGGGAAACAGTTAAATATCATGTGAAAAGAAGAGAGAAAAAGTTAAATACTGAGTGAAAAAGGAGGAAACACAGTTGGTAAATAATAAATCTGCCGCCTCAGAGACAATCCCTCTCTGACTATTGACTAAACAAACATTGGTCTTATTGGAATGTGGGCGGTGTTTAATTTGCCAAGTCATAAATGGCAATACTTGAGTAGCTATAGACTAAACTCTGGAATTTTCTTTGAGGCCAATTGTTTTTAAAATAAGGGGTCGTGGTTGTAAAACCTAATTCTAGTTTATCCCAACAGTTAAATCTTCTCTAATTTAGTGTAAATTTATGAACCAAATTTGCTAATATGGAGAGCTAACTGTCACGTCTGTCAGATTAAGCCGTAAAATGAAAACATTTCTGTGTGTCTTTCTTTATTTATCAATATAATGGCGTGGTTAGTTGGTACAACAGCATTAATAACCCAATTTTAAGCTTAGTGAAGACACAAAAGCACTTTTTTCCTTAAAATTATCCACACCCTTCATGTCTGCGTGCCACTCTCATTGTGTCCGCCGTTCTGTTTGCTCAAAAAACACTTTTAAAGCAATCTGCTATTGATTAGTCACAGATTACTGCACTTTTTTTTATCTGCAGAGACTCCTGCAGGCTCATTCGTTATGGTTTTTATAGGCTTTTGTGGTTAATTTTTAGCCTTATTTGCTCAAACACAATTATACAGTTGTACGCTGAACTGAGATGACTAAGATGTCCAAAGAAAATAAATGATTGGAGGAAAACGCTGCCCTCCCTCTTACAGATACGATAAGGCAGGAACTCTGTGTGGCTTTAATACTCAATAACTCAAATATTTGACCTGAACTGGATCTGATGTGTTTGGATTATAATGTAAGCATAATTTGATCATAATTTAATCGAACAGGACTAAAGTTTGGTGAAGTTGGCTATAATGAGTTTGTTGTATTTGCATAATTGACATTACTTTAGTAATAAGTTGTCACAGTGTTAAAAGGCAGAATTAAGTTGTTGACCGCCTGCTGAAGCTGGTCGTCACACTCAAACCACTTTCTCAGAAATAATTTTTTCTGCTTATAATAATTTGTTTTTCCCATACAAGATTGACTAAATCTCCAATTTGGACAAAGCTTCCAAGCACTGAAACCTGCAGCAGCTATTTTTCCAGGCCTTATGGGAGCGATTTACATTTCTTTCATTTTTCTTTTCTTTGTTTTTTTTCCATAGACAGAGAGGTTGCCACATTTTTGTTAACAGAGACACAATAAGACTGAAATATGAGAGGTGAACGGAGGTAGGCACTCCTCCCACATTAGGAATGTTTCATTGTTCTTTTATTTCCCCCTGAAAATGTGTGAAGCTTTTAATCCAGATGATCGGGAACCTTTGCGTTTATTAACAATGGGTTTAATTTGAGTCTTTAATCGTGACAAATAAAGACACATTTAACAAAATATTATGCCGCTTATGAATTAGTTTGGAGAAAATATGCTTTATTTTATTCAAACGGTACTCTCAGAGTTCTGTCTTATTGCTTTGTTTTGCATAAATTAACACATTTATTGATGTAGCATCATTTAGATTACTACAAATATGTATATAAAAAAAATTGTTTGTCTCTTTATCTGTTTGCCTTTTGGACTAAACAGACTAAACCCTAAAGCCAATGTGAACATAAAAGTAACATTTGCAATCAATTTTATTGAAATGTGGGCAAGGAATTTTGAGTTTCTTCTCTGACAGGTCGCAAAAGAGTATCCAAAAAGGACAAAATCTCCTAAAACTGACTTTAAAATAATAATAATAATAATAATAATGTTCCACTCACCAGTTCGGGCAGATAAAATATATCTGGGGCTGTGGTGCATATCTCCATTCCACTGGGCAGCGTCCCCATGGACTGAGCTGTGGTAGCAGCCATCTCTCCCTGTTTCTTCAGCGAACGACCCTGGGCTCCTCTGAACTAACGGTGCAGCAGCAGGTGTAACCCAACCTTATACCTAAGCCAGGTTTAGCAGACAAACCCGTTCTGCTATTGTGTGTGGGTGTGTGTGTGTGTGTGTGTGTGTGTGTGTGGGATCCCTTCCCACAACAGCTTATCGTTGTTGGGCAACTCCAGACACACCCTGCTCTAAAGCGCCCGGCCCGCTCGCTGGTCTACCGGGAGCTGATGGTGTGTGACGGGGCTTTTGAAACATCGACAGGAGGAATGTCGTGACCCGAGGCAGCAGGCAGAGATGCTGTGACAAACTCGTTGTTGAGAAAAGTAACAGCTGAGTGCATTTTCAGGTAATACCGACACGGTGGCCCTGGCCCTCTTTTTGTACTGCACACACTCACTTTTAAACAAGCTTTCCTTCAGAATAAAAGGGCTTTACGTGAGAGACCACATTTAATTGTCGACCTCTCGCACAAAAGGCTTTATTTGGTGATAACATGAGTCAAGATGTTTGTATCAATAGTGAATCACCTGATTGTCCCCAAGGGGATGAGTAAGTGGCAATCAGCACATGTATTAGTAAGCTCTGAAGTCTTTGTTATACCCTTGTTTGTATTTGATAAAGTCAAATCCAGGTAAGGCTGGCTGACCAGGGTAGGAAAATGTTTCAGAATTTTATGTAATATCATCAGAGAAAATCTGCTTTGTCACTCTGATACAATAAGATTTAATTTTTTAAAGCTCATTCTTGGCTGGTTAGTTTCAGAACCTCTAAGGAAACACAGAAAGTGTTGGGTTGTTTCTTTAACCTGAATGCTGACACAAGTCGAGTAATTTCAAGCAAACATTGGGTCAGAAATAGTCACTCTGTTTGTTGGTCTACCAAAGAAATTAAAAGACGTCTCATATTGTTTAATGTACGGCCATTTTATGCGCAACAACAACCTGATCAAAAGTCACTAGTATAGTTTTTTACAGGATGAAATAATAAGAAGGGAGATAGTAAAATTATCTTGTATATTTATGTTCAGATCAGTGTTTTATTAATTGTATTGGTTCAGGCTGGAGAACTAATTTGTTCCCTTAAGCTATCATTAGCCTTTAGCTAACGTAGCATTGGTTGCTGCTGTCTGTTGTAGCAAAAGAAACGTCTATGGACTTCAATAGGTTGCAAAGTCAGGAGTGTGTTTTATGTAAAATATTAATTAAAGCAAGATTTGTCAGTTCCTGGGTTTCTTAAATGGTTTTGCTCTTTGTTTCTTTCTTTGATTAGATCAGCCTTGTTTCTGTTTTACTTTAGTTCAGTTCTTCTCAGTGATTCTAGTTTTATTGTGTTCATTTATTCCTTGTGTCCAGTTATTCTTTGTTAGATTTATTTTCCTATTCCCCCTGTTGTGTACACTCGCTCGTCCCCTGTGCCATCGGGTCCACCATCAATACACACATCACGACAAGATTTTATAAGTATAAAAAAAATCCCATTCATGTTCGCCTCATTTGAAATACATTTATGGGACTCTTTTCTATTTTATAGCTGTGTGGTGTGGTTTAAATTGTATTTTACTGAACCATACATCGTATTATGTTCCAAACAACTAGATCAGCGTTGCATATGAGAACTAGCTCTCTATCAAATGAACAAACAAAACCATCATTTAGGATCATCAAGAGTACATTCTGATAAACATGTTTATCAGAATCTAGAATTATTCAATACATTTTAAGGTACATGTAATACTAATCATCCGTTTATAAATCAAACCAGTTATTTGTTAATAAAAGTCTTATTAGACATAATGATGGTATTGCATTGACTTTGTTAATCTTGATTTATTTTAAACTAAAATAAAATGTGTGGTTATGAACATTTGTAGCTTTTTCTTGCGTTTTCATAAAAAATTGGACAAAACATAAACAATCAAATAAATGACTTAGGAGTAAATAAATGACATTTATTTAATGTTTGAGTGTTGAACTGCTGCTTTCTCTTACTAAAACGACACAAAGTCCAGGTTCAGATGTTTTTCGACATCCATATTTTGAAACAGAAGTCAGGATGTCAAGTTGATTTTATCATCACATATATATCTCAGTGAATTCTTTTCAATGTCCATCTTTTATTTTATTTCGTTTAATCAACAAACCAACAGATATTCTAATTTCCAATCTATTTATTTTGTGACAAAGATTATCAACATGCCCATAAAGTGAAATCATTTATTTACAGTCTCAACATTTACTCCATAGCACAGCGCATAAAAATGGGAAACAACACAGATTGTTCTCTGGGAACGGAATAAAAAAAGTGAATCAAAAACTAATCTCTTCATTTTTTTTTTTTTTATTCGTTTTACGATTTCCTCATTTAAAATGTTAAGAAAACAGACAAAAAGAGCAAACAGTCGACTTGACCATGACGGATGTGAAATAGATGATGAAATGTGTCAGACATCGAACTCTGTTTTTTTTTTCTAGAAAATAAACAACAAAAAAAGACAGAAGTTTTGACCACTGCAATTTGACTCTAATTTATTTTGTCATTATTATTACTATTATTATTATTATTATTATTATTATTATTATTAGTAGTAGTAGTAGTAGTAATTTATTAGAATTTTACTTGATTTTACCATCATGTTGTTCTGTTACCCCTGTCTCATAGATTTAGAGTGGTAGTGGGCCAGTTAATGAAATAATAAGGGAAATACCTGAAAAGTAACTTTTGTGCAAAAAAAAAAAAAAAGCAACGTCAAAACATCTGGAGTGAATTACAAAATTGTATCTGGTTTTGTTTTAAAGTTTTCTGCTGGTTGAGAGGACAATAAAAAAGTTGTCATTGTATCAGAACAGTAACTTATATTGTGCATAATGGGTTCCATCACTTTAGGGTTTTTTTTCAGCCATTTGCTTTAACGAAACAGGAAAACAAAAATGTTTCACATATTTCATTATTATTCTGCGCCTCTTCTTGTGTTTGATTTCTGGAGGGGTTCAGGTTGTGCTTCAGGCTCTCTTCCATCGGATGGCAGAGAAAATGGCGTGGAGGAAGTAGAGGAGAGTAGCCACATGGGACATCACCTGAAATATACAGACAAGAGAATTAAAATGCCTGGATGCCAAAAGGAAGCAGAAACACATACATCAGCAGTTGCGTTATTTACGAAACAAAAGTCCAAATTCAAAATGGAAAAATAACTCAGAGGATTTTAGAGTTTGGACGGGAATTTACAATCCTGTAATTCTGATCTTGAGAATAATCCCCCTGTAGTTGTATGATCATTTATGAATACAAAAAGGCAAACAACCCAACAGCAATAAATGATTTCATAATGTTGCTCTTTTTTTTTTCTTTTGCATTTGATCAAATGTTCTGTACATTTCACCTGGAAAACAAACAAATCTGTCGGTAAGAATATGAAAAATACAACACATGCAGCAATCAAGGTTGCTGAAGTGTGCACACTTTCCAATTAATATTTTGTAAAACAATTTTTGGTTCAGTATCTGCATTCCATTGTCTTCTGTGATTGCAATCCATCGCTCTTCCCCCATCTTGCTTGGCAGTACTTGCCCACTTTACCCTCCAAATTTTCTCCAAATCAACCAAATTGTGACGACAAAACGTGTTTCTGTTCTGATTTACGAACCTATGCTAGAACATTCCCTTATTTTTCACCTGCTAAACCCATTTTTTTTGTATAGCAGAGATTTAGAGCCACACTAAAAAAATGTAAAAAATAAAAATAGCAAACATAGTCATAAAATGACAATAATAAAGTCATAATATTACAAGAATAAAGCCATAATGTAATGAAAATAAAGTCATACGACAATAAAGTAAAAATAATACAGGAATTAAGAGAACAAAGTTATAATATTGTGACTTTATTCTTGTAATTTTATTATTTTCCTCATTTTCCTAGCTTGGCCCTAATCCTCCATAATAATTGTGGACACTTGGATCTATGGGTGAAAATAAAATCACTCCTCATCTTCAGCAGACAGCGGTAGGGTTTGGTACTCTGGAACCATTTATAATTTCCTCCATCTTGATAAACGTCCCAGTCCCTTCCGAAGGAAAACTGGACAAAACTATTTTTACAGTAGGTGAAGACATTGAACTCACAAAAGTCCAGGTTAATAATCCAACATTAAACGCAACAAGTAAAGTTCCTTGGCACAAAATTTTTAATATTTAGGTCCTTCAATTAAAGTGAACTGTCTTTTGTTAGCTGTGTTTTACGTACCACTGCAGAAATGTCAAGTCGGTAGATCTTCAGTAGGTTTATATCGATTATTGAAAAATTCTTTAACTCAATGGTGATGTAGGCTAACACCACCGACGCACTGAGGTAAAAAAACGCAGCCACAAAATGAAAACCAGCATCCTGCAAGATGAGAGAAGGAAGACTGTCAACACTGAATGTCTGTCAGGAAATGTGTAGTTTTCTATTTGTGTGTGTGTACGTGTGGGGGTGGGGGTGTGTGTGTGTGTGTGTGTGTCTAACCAGGGCGGGCCAAAAGCTGCTCTGATTGCCTCCACAGGCGAAGATGAAGAGCCACAGAGTCGTCCCGACGAAGCAGAAGACGGACACGAACATGACCCAGCCCAGAGGATTCTCCTGGAAGACTCGGGTCGAGGCCACCAGGATCCACACCAAACCACCAATGACCTGCGAGGAGGAGGGGTTAAAAAGTCCAAATCTGATTTCTACTTAACATCCTCCCTCCCATAAAAACAAAACAAAACAAAAAAGACAATTTCACTCAACAAAATTTTATTAGAAAATTATTAAATCACTTTTTATGATTTACTTTGTATTTGCAAGAAAATGAAATATCTCTTTCTGTCGCCAACTATTTGTTTTCTGACCCTTAGAAGCTGTTATTTGCTCTCATTTCTGACAGTAAAATGTTATAACTTATCAGATTTGTTTAGACGAGTTAATTCAGCTTTATTAGCTCAAGCTGCACAGTGGCACAGTTTAGAGCACTTTTGCATTGCGGAAGGTGTTGGATTTGAATTTTAAACCTGGAACCACAAAGCAGTAAATTCCTAAAAACAGACCAAGTCTGGACGGAGTTACTGTTGAATCTGGATCAGACTTCAAATTTTGAGAATTGCTAGGATGCATCTTCCTTAAAAGATGGATCTTGAAGCCTTAGTATAGATATTTAAACTGATGTATATAATATGCAAATATAGTGTCATACAGAGGGGAAAAAAACTGTGATTATATAGAAAACTGATGTACCAAACTCATTTTTAGTCCCTAACTGAATCCAAATTTTAAAAAGTGGCTAAATCTTAAAATCTCACAAAATGCATTTGGACATTTTTTTTATCAACATATTTCCTAGATATCCATGGCAGAAAATATTCTGGGCTATAAAAGCACACACCAGCTTATACATTCTTTGTCTTGTCACTGTTCTGCATATTGTTTCAGTTTCTCTCCTCCTTTGACAAACATTGGGCTTAAAAGAACCTGCAGAAGGAAACACGAGGCTGAAGCAAATGGACACCATCAGACCGTCTCCTATCCTTCTGTAAACGTTTAGTTTTCTCTCTCTCTGCATTTTCAAAAGGTAGTTTTGTTATAAAGCTTAGCATATTAAAAGATATTAAAATCCACTGTATGTCTCTTTGAAGGGCTCTTTTGTTTAAAATCTTCTGCAGCGTGTTTCAGTCTGGATGGAGTGTAAATAATATTATTGAGTAGTGAAACTGTATGTGAACCTCTGTGAAACTGGTGGTTATTTGTTTAAAAAAAATTATATTGTACTCATTGATATTTCCTTCAGTCAGAACGATAGCTGAGAGGTTAGACAGATTAAAGGGATGACTTTGTTCTAAGGTATCAGTCAGGAGAAGGTCGCCAGTAAAAAGAAAATCTGTTGAAATATAAAAACACATAAACACAAACAAAGCTGGCTATGAGTGAGTAAACATAGAAAAACTGGACATTTCTCCAAAGTTGATGAAAAGACAGGATATAAAATGAAAGCTGCCATAGAATAAATCAGCAACATAGAATAAGTCTGCAGTATTTTCCAGCAGCTCTACTTTTCTCCAGTAGATAAGAAACTCAACTTGGGATAAAAAGTGGGAATTTCAAGACAGAACTCCCCTTTTTGTCCCCAACGAAAACAACCCTTGCCTGATTAAAATCTCCAAAACCTTTTGGAAAAATATTGCACAGTCTGGTAAAACTTAGCTTTAATTTTTTGGGCCATAAGTCCAAATGGAATTATTGGCACTAAAACAAGACAACGTCACTGCAAGTGTAACTTTTCTTCTTGTTTAGGTGGATAAAGTTGAGAGATGTCCTCACAATCTTAAAGATGTGGGGAATATCTGCAAGGTAGCATGGACAAATGATAATTCACAAAAACCAGTTAGTTAACAGGGATGTTAACTGACTGAACACTGAATTTAAAGAAATGTCCAACAGGAAACAACATTTCTCCATCCAGTCATCCTTGCATTTTTGTAGAAACTACAAATCCCCTCAGCTTGTCCACCTTGTAATTAGGAAACGCCACTGTAATGAAAAATCCATATTGTTTGCTGCAAAGCCCCTCTTGAAACTCAATAAAACCAGTGTTGTTTCAGAGGCTGGAGAAGCTATTCACACGTTTCTTTCAAACCAAGCAGCCGTCCTGCAGTTTGCCCCACAGGAATGCGCCGTGCCCTAAATCATACAATCAATCTGCAAACATTTCTCGAGCATCGTTCGTTCCTTTAATTCCATGAAAGCAGATTTTCCTCTTTGAAGTTACCTTTCCCTGTTGGGTGGTAGATACGTCTCAATGTCTTTGTGTGAGTGACAAAAGGTATTTCTGCTATGAACCGCCGTAAACGACGCAGTTTGACTCTTAAGACCAATTTATTCAAATAACATGAACATGGATAAGCTCATATTTGTTAGAAACTTAAATTTTTTTGCTAATGATATGTTTAATAGCGACAGATATTTAAAAAAAAAAAAATGTTTAAATACCTGACATCAAGAAAAGCAAAACAGTCTTTTAGACAATTCAGTACAGAAATGAGAGACAGAACAAATTTGTTCTGGACAAACATGACAACCGTTCCATGTATACGCATCGGCACGAAACCTTTATTGTTTCTTCTCACTGTCAGCCGTATCTATTGCCAAAAGGAACTGTTGCACAGCTCGGTACATTTCTGAGAACAAAAACAAACTATCCTACCAAGAAACCTTGAAATGTTTGCAGTTTGATTCCACTGAAACCAAGAAGGACGCCATACTTCACTGACTAGTCCTATCATGATTTGGAGTTTTCTTCTCCTAATAATACCATCTGGTTTCTGGACTTCAGCTTCTTTTGGAAGAAATGTCTGATATAGGAAAGCAGTCTTGCATAAATCTGTTTATATTTCCAATATATATATATATATATATGACCATATGTTGCCTGGTGATATATCTATCAAATATTGCAAAGACATCTATCATAAAATGTGCAAATGTTTAAACAAAGACATTTCTGTAAAAGTAGAATTGCATTGATCAAAACAACTGACTTTCACATCACTGTGCTTTAATAAACTTTATTTATTAACGACCTCTTCAGGTATCTGTTTTAGGGTAAAAGGGGCTCTGCTCCTCTCGATCCGCCCGACCCGCTTTAGAAGTGTGACTATTTAAATAAACATTTCCATTACTGAGCAGCAGATCATGTAAACGGTCGGGCCACAGAATAAACCAAGTGACCCGATGGCTGGTTTAGATTTACACCTTGCTCTGCAACTATATCTGGTAGTGCAGGTGTTTTTCCACTTGTGTGGGCAAAGATTTAATCTTCCATGTTTCCTTGTGCAAAACAAAGAAAAAGGGGAAAGAGAGAGAGAGAAGTGAAGAATCCAGGTGCCATCCACACCTTCAGTAAGAGAAATGGGAAAACTTCAGCAGCCAATAAAAAGATTTGACTTTGCAATCCTCATTAAGAGTGATAAAAACGTTACAAACCTTTTTTATTTTTATTTTATTTAACATTTACATATGCAGTTTAACATATTAGTGTTGTAAAAACTTTATCCGAATTTCTTACAACCTGCTGTGCTTCTATCTTTTTCTCTTTTTGCTATTTGCAAACCTGAGTTCTTGTCTATTGAATATTAAAGCTAAAAGTCACTTAAAATAACAAATATGCATATTACTGTTTAAGTCATTTCAGGATCACCACCCACAATGACCTCAATTTTAAACATCAAAGTCAAATCTGCGACTGACAGAAACAGCAAAGATGCACATTTAGTTAGTGCAAAACTTACGTTTGATAAATTGCACAAGTAAAAAGCATTTCTGTTCTGATCAATACGTTATTGTTTAGCTGTGGAAAACAATGATGATTGCTGTTTGGTTTTTTTTCTTCTATCTGTTGCCAAGGTTGTCAGAAACAATAAGTCATTCAGGCCAAGCTGCTTGCATAAACTCAGACCGTAGCCATGTTGTCCAAGTAACGTATGCTACCACTTGCCAACAATTAATAACAATAATAAAAAAAACAACTGTAATTTCAGCTGATTTGAGATGCTTACTTAGCTTTCGGTTTGGCTTGACAAAAGATAGTTCTCATTTTCTGACATGTTAAAGAACCAGCCCAACATCACATTGATTACTGTCTAAACGGAGAGAAAACCTTAAGGAAAAGACACAGGATCAAAGTGATTCTGAGTGAATCACTACTAATAAAAGACAATATCCTGGCAGATAAAGAAGGAGTGGTCTGAGTCAGGAGTGTTAAAGCTGAATGCAATGTAATAAAGCTAAAAACACGAGTCTATTAAGAATCAGCCGCTGACCCAAAATGACACTTACCCACTCAGGGATGAAGAAGAGGTCAGGAAAGCTGATGAAGATTCTGGCACCGGTGGGCAGAATATCACCTGAGGTGGTGGAAGCCATAGTCCAAGTCTGAACGTGTGTATTTCGGGGTGGGGGTGTGTGTGTGTGTGTGTGTGAGGGGTTTTCCTCCTGAATGTGATGCACAAACTGTTAGTTTTCTGCTCTTTAAAGGGTGTTTTCCTCTCCTGCTCTCTCTTCCTTCTGCACCTCCCTCTGCTTCTCCTCCCCTCCACCTACGCATCCATCCCCCAACGACCTGTTTGACAGGTGCTTTTTTGGCTTTGAGAGTTTCCTAATGCTGCACAAACAGAGTGCATTGTGCGCTTGTGTGTGTGTAAGTGCTTCGGTGTGTTTGCCCTCATCTTTCTTCCAGTGCCTGTTGACATGTCACTAAAAACGGCAACGAACCCGTTTACATGAGCACGAAAAGAGAGGAGCTTAGAGTAAGTGATGCCGTTTTCATTCGTTAGTTTGGATACTTGGAATTAGTGATACGGAAAAAAAAGATATACTTTTGCTTACATTACTTCTATTTAAGAGTCATTACCCCGTCACCAATTTGTTTCTTCTTTTTTCATTTTACACCAGACTTCCTGGTGGTGTGTTCAGGGTCGTTATCTATTTAAAACAGAAAGCTTTAACGTGCAGGACGTCACCAATAGATATTACTGTAATATTTTCTCATCATGTTGTTTTAATGAGAATGCCATCTGTGTTCTGAAGTGCACCAGTCCCTCCCTTAGGAGGTTCCTAACTTCTTCCTAACAGCCTAACCTGGGCTTGGCAGGTTTGCAAATTTCCCCTTTTATTCAGTGCATATTATGCAAAAATGTTATTTTTGCATAATATGCAAAAATTATTAGATTTTTTTGCATATACTTGTAAACAAAACTCCTGATGTGCAAGATTCAATAAAACATTTTCACTACAGTGTCTACGGGCCAAACTGTTCTCTTCTGCCAACTAACAAGCTGATGTTCAAGAGTTTAACTTCATATAAGTTTAAATCTCACGGGAAGGTACAATACTTTCTCTGTTGTTATTGTCAACAAATGTTTTGTGTTGTTTGAACCCACAAACTGCCCGTCACGTTCCTCATAAATCATCGCACGGGACAAACACTCTGGAGGAAAAATTGGAGAAATCCTTGCATCACAATTCTGTAATCTTAAATGCTTTTTCTGTATTTCGTCTATGAAGGCTTTTTGTTCTTGTCGGTCTGAGAAAACATGAAGCAATTTTTAGAGATTTACAAATCACTAGGCTTTTCATCTTGAAAAGGAAATCTTTGGCATCCTGGGTTTCTGTGCGGTATGAGATGCACAGACATAAGATAAAGTTATGTTTACGTTCCTACGCATCATATTCACCTATAATACCAAAATGATCTGCACTGAACAGGGAGATGAGATTCAGTCAGTTTGAAGCGGACCAGTTTTTTTCCAATATGTCATCCTGTCATCAGATAAAATCACACCAGTGTAAATATAAAAGTCACATTAGGTCTGCATGCCCAGTTTCTGAAGTGCAAAGTTTCAAGTGGATCCACCCAATCCCAGCCGCTCCCTACTCACGTTAAACACAGAGAAATAAAATCTCTTCAAGTTCTAAGGCATGATGAATGAATGAATAGGTTTCTTTTCTCCTACGTTATTTGACTGATCTTTGAACTCAATAACAGCTTGTTTGCACAGAGCCTTACTAAGTTGCACTGCAGTTAAACTTGTATTTTTACTAGCTTTGCAATCAAAGAAAACATTAGTCACTGAAAACCTCAGTGAGTAACCAAGATGTGGTTGATCGGTCGGCATTGGTAGGATAAAGAGAGAATACAACTCTTGGGACTGAATGGGCCTGCAACATAAAGTAATGCTTATTCTACACATTGTGTCAGAATGTATCAGTCCAGTCAGTATATTCATTTATATTCATGTGAAAACAATTATCACAGCCCAGGACAGCTGAGAGTCTGCTAATTTCTACATATGAATAGTCAATGTAAATTTTAGCGCACCGGAGAGAAATTCAGAAAACTATATATATAAATATAAAGTTGGGGGTTTTTTCAGTAAATTCTGATTAATTATAACATTCTTGGTGTCTTGGTTCCAACCAATTTAAGGTTTGCTTTAAATATAAAACTCTTTATCATCCTTCCACAGTGAATTCTAACTAAACTATTTCACATATAAAAATGTCCAGGTTGTCTATTTTAGATATCGCTTCACTTAAAATTAAACATATTGAATCCTGGTTGCGATGCAGAGTAAAAGTAGTTTTTTTTATTTTTTCAGATTCCCTTGATACTTATCTTGTTCTTAACATATATATATATATTTTTACAAGACAGCTGAAGCTACCGAAGAGCAACGATGCAAAAAGTGACTTTGCATAACAAGAGGGAAAAAGTCTAGAAAATCTAGACTTTTATTTGAAAGACTATATTTGAATTCAATCTTTATACCACGGTTTCTCTCAGTTGAAGACCAACGCTGGAATATTTAACTTAATAATGTGAATATGTTTTTGCATGTGTCATGTTAAATGCTGCCTATGTGACTACGGGCTGCTTTGGGAAGTGACTCAAATTACCTGATCATTATAATTGACATCAAGTGGATAAATATATAGATGGAATCAATACTTCCAAGTTTATAAGAAGCTCTACTAAGCGTAATTCTGATGGCTATAAATTTATAATATCCTGCCCTCTGTGCTTTCTTTCTGTGTTGGGGAATAGATTCATTTTGATGCAATTTAATGGCATTATTTTTGACTAATTAAATAAACACCATTTATGTCATATAGATCAGATTGATGTTTATATGCATGTTTGTTTTGCTTACTATGTGTTCATGTCTGAAAATATCACTCTATTCATAGTCTTTTGGTTTCTTTTCACATGTCATAGCAACAATAATTATATAAATGAGCAGAAACAAAGAAAATGAACACATATGTCCAAAAATACATTTTATATACAATCTGAGCAGCATCTGTCACATCTACATTCTTTCAGTGTCATTTTCTGTTTTAGCTCAAAGGTGGGTGACTGCAGGTTGCTGGATGTAAGTTACAGACCTGCCAATCGATAAAAAAGTTTCAGATTAATCACAATTAATCAGCTTAACTTTGTAAGCTTAAAATGTAAAAAAAACAAAGCACATTTTCAAAAAATGTTCATGAAAATGTTTTGTTGCCTCAAACCAAATATTTCTGTTTTCCCGGTTTCCACTTTCAGGATGGTGCAAAATAAGTCATTTTGTTTCAAACGTAACGTAGAAACTATAAACTGGTTGTGCTTCAGTGGAAGGATAATTCATCACCGCCTTGGTTTTATCCAAATGTCCATCGCTGTGTTTTTTTAAAAGCACAATTTCCCGCTGAGCTCACCAGTCTGACTCTCTTCATTCATGTTTCCACTAAGGTTTGAGCCTATCCACTGCTGACCGCGGTACAAGAACCGGGCAGCGCGCTTCTTTGGACTATGTGACCCTCCACTGGAGAGAGGCGTTTGGGTCAAAGTAGGTAATGTGATTAATCTGCATTATGTAACACTGACGGGTTAACGTCGACAGCCCTAGTAAATCAATTAATAAAATTCTAAAGATGTCCATCAAAACATAAATCCATAGCAAAAAAGGAAGTTTTACATTTTGGCAACCTCAAAATGTAAAACCCATCTCACATATTACAACAAATGATACACAATACACAACTCTAGGCTCTTCCTCCGTTTGCTGGTGGGTTAAATGCTGCACACTGATGTCGTGTGTCCTAATAAACTCAGCATGATTATATTTTTCACCATCTGTGAAGGAAATCTCCACATGGATCTCCACGGTATTCTGAATTACTGTTGATTTAGTCCACTATGTGTTTCAAACAATATGATTCAACAATCTTATGCTTGTATTTACACACTGAAACAAGCTGTGTTAAAAGACACACCTTGCACTGGCTACAACCCCTCAGCCCACCAACCACACACACCCCCACACACACGCACGCACAAACACGCACCTCCATGGGAACTTTGCCAGCTCTGGGAAAATACAATAGATATTTGTCAGGGTCAGGTGTTGCTCAGCAGTGTAATACTCATCCACAGGGAACGACAAAGAATGCATTGTGTATTAAGGCCTCATTGAAAAGGTTCCTCCTCTAAACGCCGCGCATTCCATCAGGGAAAAATGTAAGAAAACATCATAACTTCAAGGCATTTCCACTGTGATCTCCGGCATGAAGATTAGCGGATAAGAAAAGGCGGCACAAACCAAACGTTAACACGATGGTCAAGGCCTTTTTGTGTTTGTACAATTTCGCTCTGGTGAATTTCTGTAAGCTCCAGGGGAACGATTCTGTAGCTAACCTTTGACCTCTGCGAAAGAAACACTACTGCCTCATCCATATCTCAGATCAACACTCTTGATTCTTGTTTGTGTGTTCCATCGATGTCTCATACAAATAGCATTCCTATGACGTTTGCTTGTCAAATTTAAAAGTACAATTTGAATATATTTCCATCTCTCTTAATCTGTGATTTATTCCAACAGCATACCTTAATTGAATAATTATTATTAAAAATGTATTTATTAGCTCTCCTGGTTTGGTTGAAAGTGTTCACTTCCCCCTCTCCAGACATTCTGCCTCCTCCTCAATGACAATGGTTGTCTTGAGGCACAAAGGCAGAACTGGGTGAGAGCGTCTCGATGTTTCCAGCTGACAATAGTAATCAGACTTTCTTGTCCTCTCAAAGTATCACTCCTCTCACAAGAAATAAACACCGAATAACATGCAGAGGGATAACTTTTCAAAATTTCACCCAATTTTGTTTTCTGGTAGTCGTTTTAAAAGGTTTAGTGGGACTGGTGAATTAACCTGACCAGTGATTCAGCGGGATTTTCTGAAGAATCTTTATTTTGTCCTTTTTTTAGCTCGATCCGGTCACAAAGGGAGCCAAACTATTGCCACAGCAACAATGGCGGAATGTGGAAATGCAGGATGTGAAATATGATTCACCTGCAAACACAGAAACTCATAAAGACTCTTTTCTAAGTACATCTGTACACAGAAGAACCACTCCAGGGTTTGGAGCTGGAACTCAGAGGTGCGTTCATGGACATGCGGATATCTGAACTGCCCTTCAGATCAACTGGACCTTCCTTTAAGTTCAGTGTTAAATGTGCTAATTTTAAGATTAGAAACACGTAAATCGCCAACATAATACACAGAATCAATGGTTGTGGTGCTAACTTTTTGTATTTTTAAGCTAATTTTGGGGGAAATATGCTGTCAAATAAATACAAATATTGCATCATTTTTATTTTGGTGTACTGTTTCAATAAATAATATATTACAAATGACAGAGCAAGAATCAGATATTTATAAGACATTCAATAATCTTTACTGTGTATGATTTTTATTTATTCTAACATTACACAAATATATTTTCTGTAGCATTTATATGTTGCTTGGGATGTGTGAGCGTAAGCATCTGAGCTCACACTGAACCAACCTCCCACTGCTCCTCTGCTTTTATACCCGGCTAAAAAAAAACACACCAGCTAATTGTTAACTCTAAACACTGTTCTGCTGTCCTGTAACTCTACACTACACACACACACACACGACTGATGTTGAACTACTGGGTGGAGAAGATTGGAGCTTCTCAATGACCCGTCAAGAGGACACAGCTGAAAGAGCAGCTCAGGTAAATGTTGAAACAAACCAACAATTGATACCAACAAAAGTTCTATTATTAAAATGTTAGTAAAAGGAACAACTAAATATGCAAACATTGTTACTTTTTACTGTGAAGTGCTTTTATTACTTCTAGACAACACAATTACACTGTAACATGTGCAAGAGTGGATATTGGTATGAAAGCCACTAAACTGGCTGGAAAATCTTTTAAGAACATATGTTAATATTTTAGATTATTACTTGGGTTCATTAAAAATTGCTTATTGTGAAAACGTAAAAGCAAAAACCTTCCAAACATGAACCGTTTTCTGTTTAATAATAATATTGAATATTATTAGATATATTACTATTATTATTATTTAAAACTGTTGCAAAATCCAAAAATTGCATATTTAAATTTTTTGGGGGAACAAATTGAAGTACATTTTACAATAGCCTGGCAGTAGCATTCCCAGAAACATTCCATAGGAGTGGGCAGACCACACCAGTAAAAATACTAGAGGCACAGCTAAAAAAATTTTATGTATGTAAACAAGAGGTAACTATTTAAAACTATGATGTCGTAACTCTGCCTCCACCCTGACCCCCGTAACAATAAGATTTAAGCAGATGCTTCACAAGTTTTTAAGCGTTTCTGTACTTACCTCACCATACAGGGTGTCATGGTATTTGGATAATTTTTTCTTTATTTTCTAGCAATTTCCACTAGTTTATAAAGAATATTTCAGGATGGACAACTACACAGATTGCTTTAGAACAATTTTTATTTGGACAGTGCTTAAAAAAACCCTTCAAAGTGTTCATAACCATCAGTTCACTTGTGTTTACGTGGGTAAAAGCTGGCTTCAGCCCAGAAAAGCTGCATCCTCCTAAATCCAGCCCGGCCAATCACAGGCAGTTTCAGTCCTGGAGGCGATGTCATCGCTACCGTTTCGCGGAAAGGAGATCAAAGGTCAACTCCTGGACATCGAAAGCAAGATGTGAATGAGAGGAGTCAAAAAAGACTCCTGGGGATGCTGATTGGCCGGTGGCTTGCTGGGAACTCTTCAGACCCTCCAAGGTACTGTAGATGACCCTGGCCCGCTGTTCCTCTGAGGGCGGGTCGGCCCAGCGATAGCAGGGCAGAGAGGGCGTGTGCAGCAGGAAGTACACAGACGACATGTAGACTTTACTAAACTCCTGCTTCAGATATGACAGGTCTCTCTGCAAACAGAGAATCACACTTTGTTTTATTGCTACATTTGATTCAATTATGAACACACTAAAATGCAATAGGGTACAAGTACATTTTCTACATCATTCTTCTGCTTCCTCACTTAAATCTACAGCACCCCCTGCAGGCTGTTCCTGCGATTGCACACACAGAGTCCTTATATTTAAAAAAAAAACAAACAAGAATTTATGATGCAACAACCTAACCAAGCTTCTCACCCGCATCAAATGTTCTGATAACGTAAGTTAACAAGAATGTATGCGAACCTTCTGCGTTCTGCTCATGTTGGTCTCAGCTTCCAGCCAGGAACTCTGAAAAGAAAAAAAAAAAAATCAAACCAGTGTCATTTAAAAGAAGTGTTAGTGTTTGCGCTTTGACAAAAAAACTGCACTTAATTTATTGACGGTAAACAAGCGTGACCACAGCTCCCTCATTTCTCACCCTGAGGACATCTAGCAGGTCTGTCTGGTCCAACAGCACTGGGAAAGTTGAAAGTATTGGACTGCACATAAGATCTACGTCAGAGATAAATAGGTAAAAGATGGTGTCACTTTGAGCTGTGGCCAATTGAAAGCATTTTATTATTTTTTTTTGAGTCTTGCCTGCATTCTGCATGGTGGGTCGGTCCATGAGAAGCGTGTCGGCCAGCAGCTGGCGGTGCAGGACCAGCAGGTGGACACAGCTCAGACAGTGCAGCAGAGTGTCTGGAAGGAGACTGAAAAGGAACATGGACGTGTCACTCATCTACGCCCGCAACTGGAAATATATCAATACAGTGAGAAGAAATGTTTTGGTGATAAAATGAAATACGACACATTCTACACTGTGTTCACAATTTCTAGAAAAACTGCATTAAGGATCAACTGTGCAATTGAAAAACTACAGCACTCTTAGCCCGTCTGACATGTTAATAAACCACAAACTAAACTAAATGTTTTGCTTTCTATTAAGGCTGGGTCAATAACTCAAATCAATAACTTTATATATCGCGACAGACACGTGATCAATATCAATAGATAATACATCCAATCTGACCAAATATTCACTGAACTCCAATCCAGAACCACACAGCATTCTGGGAGATGTAGGCAGAGGAAAGGATTTAGCTAGCCAATGTCTCACAGTGTGTTAAGCAAGATTGGTGGCATCAACTAACTCACTCACGTTTTGTTACCTAGCAACAGACTGTTGCGTAACTTCTAAAAACAACGATTCGAGTGGAAACTGCGGATAAAACAGGAAACATCATGCTTCTGGTTTGGCAGCATTTCAGATATTTAAAACAGAAAACTTATTAATAATTATTGATATTGACTAATATGAAACACTTATATGATGTTAGGTTTTTCAATCGTATCATCCAGCTCTACTTTCTATTCACAACGTCTATGTGTGTGTGTGTGTGTGTGTGTGTGTTGGGTAACTATTAGTGTGCACAACTAAAAACCATTACATCAGCTGGATTTTCCGTCATTGTTCAAAGAGAGAGCAACGACTCCGTATAAAAACTGATTCTAAGAAATTAATAAATAAATCTGAGATTTATTCTTTGTTTTCTTATTGTGACATTTAACAAATCTAAATTATTTTGCCAATTCTAAATGATGGCGGTGACGGTGGCAGGACTACTGATGGATATTTATTTTTTTACACTGCCGTTACATCTTCTCGCTAAACATTTTTTATAGCCCGAAATCTGTTCCACGCATGAAAAATCCATTCCCTACAGCGTCTTTTCCTGACTAGTCGAGCTATAGTGTTTCTGCCAAGACAAAAAAAAAAAAAAGAAAAATGTTCCATAGCAAAGTATGCCAAACTTTTAGGAGCATTGCTTGGTAGACCTGGTGCTGCGACTGTTGCCAAAAAAGCCTTAAAATAAATTGTAAGTGAAGTGTCTGAGTCCAGTTTTGTAAATTTTATATCACAGAACATGTTTCAGGAGAAAAGTAATCTATTTTAAAGCTAGTCTGAAATAATATTAAGTGTGAAACATCCTGGCACCTAAAAAGGGTCTGCTGTCACTTTAAGCCTAATCGCCCACACGTGTAAATCCAAGCGGAGCCAGGAATGTGTCTGACTGAAACTTGGAGTGATTTATTGATCACATAATCCCCTGCATGTGTTCTAGCTCGGCACCTGGCTCTTCTCGCTGATCCCCTCTCCCCCACCTGAGTTGCATTCTGGTCCGACTGCTTGCCGATTTCAACTTAACAATCAGTTTGGGCTGCCGTCGGGCCTGGAGCATCTGCTGAAAAACGCCACCCGGAGCTAGGAAGTCCAGAAAAGACACAAAATACACTTTTGTTTGTTTGGACATTATCTGTTACCATTTTAAAAAATTTGGCTTCTTTTCCTTACATCTTCTCAAAAGGGGTGCTTCCAACATGACATTCTTCTCATATGGCGTTCCGCCATTTATTGGCAGCTCATAGGTTCTATGCAGGAGATTGCACAAAATATTAAAATCAATTAAGACTGGATTTTCTCAGTAGGAAATTCTGATGTTCTCATAAAAAAAATTGCTAACTTTTCCGGCTTTTGAATACTTTTACATTGAGCTACAAACAAGTTCTGTATATTTTCTTTTATTCATCAACATCTCTTCTCAATTACCTGTTTTGGAGTGGATTTCCGCTGTCATCAGTTAGTTTGAGGAAAGCCCAACCACAGCTCAGGTCTCCTCTTTCACCTGTTGACTTAAAATCACACATCACATCTTACAGGTGACCTATTATGCTTCCTTGAACAGGCTAGGATAGGTCTATGAGATATACAAAACAGATTTATAACTTTTTTTTTTTTTACAAAATCCTTCATAGATAATAAGAATGATTTTTGATCTCTTGTCAGAATGAGCTGCTATAGAATCCAAATAAGCTGCTGCTGGCCACGCCCCTAAACTCAAAGCTTACACTCGTACATTACAATGGATGCAAACAGCTGCGCAATTATACAAACGTACGGCTTTGAAAAGCAAAATTGGAGCCTCCTGCACAACCGACAGGAATGTAAAGGCAGTGCTTGCTGATTTGTGACGTTACATTCGGAAGGTTTTTGAAACGGCTCATTTCCCAGACACCAAAAAACACTTTGTTTGTTTTTAGAAGCAGTACAGACAAAAATGGAAGTAAAAAAATATGCAAAATGTGAATTTTACATAACATAATAAAAATGTGCTGTATTGTGCTTTCACATGTCACACATGAACACTTACATTTCGCAAAAAAGTGACTCCAAGTTCAAAAAGAACTCCAATGTTCGGAGACAAAGAGTTGCAGCGAAGGAAGCAGTCTCCGTCCAGGATGGTTGGCAAGATGCTGGTCATCTGGCAAACGTAAAATGCAGAAATGAGTAAACATCTTTACCTCTACAGAGGTCAACATGATTTTAGTGTTCAGTGTTTATGATGTGGCAGCCTCAGTCCTCTCATACCCTTGGAGAGAAGTTCCATGCCTTTGGGTTCTTGGAGGTGTACGACGCCCTCACCGTGTGGATGTTACTCAACACCTGGAAAATACGTTGCGGTCTAATTTAAATAAATTACATACAGAGAGGATAACTATGTTGTATGTAACAGAGAAAAGGCCTGATACCTTCAATCCATCAAAGGCACACATACGGACGTGTCTGCTGAGGACCTGAACTCCGACCCCAGGAGTGGGAATCATCTTGCAGCTCCACAAATTAAAGCAAACACAGTTCCTGACCTGGCGAGCACGGACCTGCACAAGTTAACAAAAATAACCTGTTCTAGTCAGAATGGGTCATAACTGGGTAAATACTGCGAATTCTAGAAAGACACATAGTTAAATTAAACACTATGAAGGTTGTGCAGTAATACCACTTGCATAGAGAAGCACTCACCCTGCCGGTGTCTGGGTCTAAGAAGAGATCTTTAAAGGAAAGCTGTGATTGGCTGAGCTCAGGTTGAATATAATGACTTCCTCTATATCGCTCCCCTTTAAAAAGACAAAAAAGTTGACAGTTTCACCTTTTAATCAAACAATATATAAAAAAATGGCTTCCCTACAGAGAGATATATTTACTAACAATGACATTTTCCATTAATTATTCACAAACCCTCCATCTGCCTATGACTGTATAAAGCCATGAACCACACACACAGCTGGAAAATGCAGCAAAAACTCTAAGCGGTCAGTTTTAGATTAGCTATTTTATCAAATCTATTTGCTTTGATTGAGATTTTACTTGAGATTTGAGCATTTTTATGATCATCTCCATAATTAATAAAAAAAATTAAGAAACTAACAATTTTTAAGCACGTGTTCAAAATGGTTTCTTTACAGGTTTGAAGAGATTATATGATCACATGTGGCTGCAAACTGGGTACGAATTGGTTGAATTGATCGAGAGCCGCGTTTTCGACAAGGAGCTTCTTGCAGAATCATGCAAGTTTAATCAATCTGTTCACCTTTGTTTGAACAGAACAGTTTTGGAGTTTAATATTTTACAAAATCCAAATGAGTTCTCGCGTAAACCAGAGTTTTGCAGCTTGATAAGGACAGTGGTTGTGCATACAGAGAGAGCGTAACACTAGATGTATAATTACCTTCTTCTGCCAGGAGTTTACTGAGAGTTGATGGCCTGAATCCTGAAGGAATGGCTCCCATTGCTGAAAGCACATCTGTTGTGTCAATCTGTCACAAGCACATACAATTAATGTCATGTACTTAAAAAAAACTGTTTAAGTTTTTATTTGGAGATAGTAATATTACCAATACCATCATAAGATAGAGACTATATACAGTGTTTATGCCAGATACACAGTTTTACCTCCGTCAGAGCCTTTCTGACAGTTGACCAGTTAGTAGCTTTGCTGTAAAAGACAAACGCAAGATGAATGCAAAACAAATAAACAAACAGGGCTGGTAAGATTACGTTTTTTTTGCTTTTTTTTTTTTTTTTTACATTATCTCATAATAATTTGGAGAACATCCAGAAGCAAGATAAAACACTGACAATTTAGCCTGGGTAGATATACGATGTCATACGTTTTGTTTTCATCGTCGGCCTCATCTTCATCTTCATCTTCATCTTCCTCCTGTTCCGACTGCTGGATTTCATCATCTTCATCATCGTCTTCATCCTCATCCTCATCTGAATCCTCATCCGAATCCTCTTCATGCTTATCATCAACACCAACGCCAATCTAATAAAAATCAAAATACAAAACAAAAGGAAAGACTTTTGCAAAACAAAGAATAAAAAATGTATAACACCAGCAGGTTATATTTTAATTTTCTTGATGCAACTTTAAATTAAGATTTACAGTTAAGTGCTGGTGAAATTTAAACAGTTGTGGTTTTCTGGATTTCTTCAGTACCTTCAGATAAGTTTTAGGAACAACTCCTCTGTTCCCTATCTTGTCCTGAGCCAGCCACCATCCATCTGCTGTCTTTTTAATTATCTTCAACACTTCTCCTTTCTGAAAAGGTAAGAACATGTCAAGAAATGAGCCTTAGCTTTAGTGATGAAATCACAGGAAAAGGCTTCCAAGTATTCAACAACTTATGATCAAGATAATATTGGGAAAAAAAGAGCCATAAAGCAGACAGAATCCACTTATTTCTGTTATAAAACATTTATTCCAGAAGCACTGCACATAGATTGTGTTAAGACACCAACACTGGACATTAGATTAAAATAATGTATTCACACCCCTTAAACTTGTTTATACTTTGTCACTGAACAGTCAAAACCTTCAATGTATTTTACAGGGATTTTATGTAATTGATCGGCACAAATCAGCTCGTAATTGTGAAGTAAATGGCTAAGGGCACATGACTCCTAAATTTGCATGTCCATTTACCTCTCCTCACTCTATTACCTCTAAGTAAAATCCAGTGCTGTATAAATTCCTTCTTCAGGAGGGATGGAGATGAAAAAGCAACACAGAAGCCTTTAGTGCCCTCTTTTGCTTTATCTTTCTACTGCATGTTGCAGGGGATTTTTAATTCAGGCTGGAAGAATTTGGCAATCTTAAATAGGATATTGAAATAATTTTATCTCACTAGATACCAAAACTTTATGCATCATCGCCTGCACAGCTATCAACAGACATACAGCCATTTACCTGAACAGACAGATCTCCTTCCTGCTCTGCTTTGAAATCGCTGAGGACCTTGTATATTTGAGGGGCTGACTGAGAGGGTGACTTTTCAGGTGTATTTCCATCCCCTTCATCTTTACCATCACTGTCTTCCTCAAAATTATTGTCGCTGTCGTCATCGTCACTATTGTTGTCAATATCTTTTGTTGAAACATTGCTACAAGTACAAAACAAAAATGGAAAAAAAAGGTCAGAATTGAGGATTATTTATGAAATCACAGAGAGAATTCTGGTAAGACAAAGCATACTTTTTACAATGAAAAATGTGAATGAATAAAATCTGTAAAAAGTCCAACACATCATACTGTATATGTCAAACAAATCAGACAAAACATAAGAAAAAATGTGTATACAAAATGTAAACTATGAATCTAAAGTTGAGCGTTTTTATTTTGTCTACTAATACATCTTGTATTTATTATTTACTTGAAGTATACATATTGGAGCTTACCCAGCTTGAGTGCTGGGGCCTGGTGGTGAAAGCTCCAGAGACAGGGTGACCAGATGCTCCAAGATGTTTTGCAGACGTCTCTCCTCTTCTAGTTTCCTCTGATCATAGTTTCCCACTGGAGCCAGTTCATCAGCCTGAAAAACAAAATCAACAGAAATCAACAACAGTGGAACAATATTCATCTTTCTGAAAGATGAATATCTTTAAGAAATAAGGTATATTAATATTTAGATAGATATAATATCAGCTATACTGGTGGAGTTCCCAAATATAATTTAATATGTCTAATAGTAGGACACGTACCTTTGTCAAATTCTGTAGTGCCTTTAGAGTCTTTTCTGCAGAAACTTGCAACTCGTAGCATCTGTTCACAATATTCAGATTTAAACCAAATCAATACATGTGCTAAAAACCAATCTGAGACTAGATGAAAGGAAGTAAATAACATTTAAATTCAAAGGAAGATGTAAGCAGAAACATGGCTACCAACAGTCCTTTATAACTGCCCACCTATGCAGTGCCTCCTCTTTGGATCCATTTTGGCTCTTCACACTCTTTTCCAGACTGTCAAGCTGTTTCACAGCAAAACAATGAAACTCTATGCGCAGTAAAGTCTCAATTGTACAAAAAAATATATGTTGCATATCTATTTAAGTCTGCGTTAACATTGTATTTGGCTATGGCTTCAGTAACAAAAACTCTACGCGTTAGCTGAGGTTCGTTAAAAATCATAATTCATCGTTTGAAGAATAAACTGTAACAAAGTTAAGGCGTCTTTCTCTGACAAACCTGTCTTTTGACTTCGTCCACTTCTCTTTGTGCAAGTTGCAGCGGCCCTCGCCTTTTCGGAGGCATTTAAGGGCTCTTTTGGTTCACAAACACATTTTGTTAGCCGAACATTTAGCTACTAACTGCTTCCCCTGGTCGCTAGGCAACTGACTTCTTCTTTGGATGTTGTTGCGGTCCGCTTATATCTGTGTTTCTTCCCTTTCTCTTTTATCCATTAGGTATTTGTCACGTATATATATATATATTTTTTTTTACATATGTTACCAGTCTTTGGTTCTTAGTGCATAAATACAAAATCTGTCAGAATAGCATTTAGCTAAAAAAAAAAAATATGATTGGCCGCTACCGCCATCTACTGGGATAAACTTGTCATTGTCGTATGTGTATCCACCAAAGGTGAAAACTACCTCTCAATATTTTCCGATGAAACGAAGACGAATGAATTAAATCATATTTTTGGCTAGTGGTGCTCAGGCAAGTAGTTCAACGATTAATTTAGTCACATTTACGTTGCAAATAATTGATTTATTCTGTATCAATTACAGGAGAATTGATACAGAACTAAACAACTAATTTTTTTCGTTTAGTTACATTTTATATTTTGTCTTAATGTCTGTAATTTTATTGATCTTTTTCTGTCTTTTTGCCACAATCAGATTAACATTAATATTTCTTCATGAACCTATCGCTATTTATTTGTGTGTGTTCCAAAATCCTACAATATTAATGGCGTCTCTCGTTTTCTTAGCTATGACTGATGACATTTTTCTTTATATGCTCAACTGAAACGAATACAGTTAAATTGGATTATTTATGTATTTAAATAACATATATTTCACAAATTTATTTATTCGCCACTTTTTAATTATTTTTCTTATTTATTTTTTTACTCCATTAATTATCTCCTTCAGTTGTCTTGTTATATTATTATATATGTATATTTCATAATGGGCACGTGCAATGAATTGAATAAGTGGTTTTAAAAATGGCCTGTAGAGGGCGTAAGTTTCTTGTTGTGAAACATGTTGCCTTCATGTACACCTTGTTTTTTTCTTACCATCTTTAAGAAATAACTTTCCACAAAGTTTAAATAAGTCAACGACGGAATCTCAAAAATATATAATAACTTACAATAAATTTGCTAAAAGTGACAGATATTTAAACCTCCTATCTCTTCTTCAGACTCTTAGGTGTCATAAATACGAGGCGTCGAGTGATTTTGAAGGCAGCAAACAAAACGGTACGTATTACGTCACTTGTGCTGGTGAAATGAGTGCCATGGCTGCTCCAGTCGCTCTCATTCAAGGTGCCAGCAGAGGACTGGGGCTTGAATTCTGCAAACACATACTGAAAAACAAAAGCCTCGCTGCTGTCGTAGCGACATGCCGAAACCCGGACGGAGTGGCGGAGCTGCGGGGCCTGGCGGGACAACACCGGGGCAGACTCACGGTCCTCAAGCTGGACGTGAACCTGGAGGAGGACATCCGCGAAGCAGCTGAGCGCGTGAAGGAGAACTTCGGTCGGGTGGATCTGCTCGTGAACTCTGCGGCGATGCTTCACCCCACCGGGAAAGGAGAAACGAGCTTGAGGGATGTTTCTGCGCAGGTACAGCGAGATTTGACACACTTTTTTTTTTTTTTTTTTTTTTGTTGCAAAGATTGGAGTCGAAACTTTCTCTAGAAATTATGTCAAACATATTTTTAAAGATATTGTAAGTGGCAGCCTAATTTTATTTAGGGGTGTCAGAGTAAAGGAGGCTAAATAGAATCTCTTTTTGGTCTGAAAACGATGTGTCCCAACAAACTGAGGTTGCTGGCTGTAATGCACAAGTGTCAAACTCCAGTTCTCAAGGGCCGCTGTCCTGCAGTTTTTAGATGTGTCACAGGTACAAAACACTGGAATGAAATGGCTTAATTACCTCCTTCTTGTGTAGATCAGTTCTCCATAGCCTTGCTAATGACCTAATTACTCTATTCAGGTGTGGTGCAGCAGAGGAACATCTGAAAGTTGCAGGACACCGGCCCTTGAGGACTGGAGTTTGACACCCCTGCAAATGTGACTAAATGGGAAGAAAGTTACGTTTGCAAGAATACTTTTGTAAGACACTGCAATAACTGTCTGGATTTTTAAAGCATTTTTGCATTCATAAGATACACATCACACCTCAGGTTTTACCTTTTTTTAGGGCATCATATCCACCTTGACGACCAATACGGTGGGAGCCCTGGTAATGGCGAAATATTTTAGCCCTCTCCTTCAGAAGGGCAGCGGCGCCTTCGGGCAGCAGCCTCCAGAGAAAGCCAAGCAGCACAGCGGCATCATCGTCAACATCACAGCGAAAGTTGGGTCCATTGGAGACAACGGTATCTTTAGTGTGACATGTGGTTCACAGTGCCCTTTTTTGTATCACATAACATGTAGACTTAAGCAGAGAATAGAGCCAAGAGTAAAATCTCATGTAAAGTGCTTTTTCTTCTCCCAATCTCTCTGCCACACCCCAGCTCTAGGTGGCTGGTACAGCTACAGAATATCTAAAGCAGCTCTCAACATGGCTACTAGGAATTTATCCATAGAACTGGGCCGCAGTCGACCCAAGGTAAACGTTCGCTTGTGCTCAACTTTATATTTTGGGGAACTACTCTTTTTATCCAGTTGAATAGGAAACACAGGTATGGTCATTATTTTTTTTGTTGATTTATAAATTAGATTTCTGTCTGGACTTTTGTCCGGATAACAATCCAAGTACAAGCTAAAATTATGGACGAAAGTATTTCTAAGCTCCTCCATTTTCTTTTCTGTTTTTTCCAGGTGGTGTGTGTGTCTTTACATCCGGGAACAGTTAACACGGACCTTTCCAGGCCTTATCACCGGAATGTGCCAAACGACAAGCTGTTCAGTGCTGAACACTCTGTGAACTGTCTGATGGGCATCATTAATTCACTAAGCATCGAAAAGACCGGGAAGGCGTACAGCTGGGACGGGACCGAGCTTCCTTGGTAGAATCAAAAAAAAAGTACACAATGTATAGACGTGACTTCAACCTCTTTGTGCAAACTGTCTGAGCAGGTCATGCTGTGACAAACAGGAATTTTACCATTGACTCAATGAAAACGAACCGGGTGTTTTTAACATGATAATCAAGTTGAAGAGAAACCTTCTTCTCTACCTCAACACCAAAGTGCATAACTTGGAATAAATCCTTAAAGGCAAGGTGTGGCTCTTAAGATATAAGACTGTTTTAACAACATGTGGATAATTTTATTAAAAACATGTTCACAAATAAAGGTTGTGAAATACTTGGTGTGTATGATCTGAATTGACGGATATGCAAGTAAACTCTTAATCGCTGCATCTGTCTGAGTTGGATTTTGAGGTCGGGTTGGTTAAGACTCCTCCGCCTCTCCAATTTGGACGTCCAACTTCAAGGTGCTAATCTGTATTTTTTTTATTATTATTTAGAACTTGGCTATTCCCATCAATTTGGACCGGATTATTATTCCCATTTGAAGAAAAACAACCCCAAAACATTTTTAAGTATGAGGTTGGAGTTTTCAGGGTGATGCACAGTGTTGGCTTCATTCATGTGTCCTCCTTGGCTTATTGCGAACTGTAAATCGGACTTTCAGCTCACAAAACGAATCTTCACCAAACAGTGCAGGTCTAGCTTCTACGTGGGTAGGGTGTTCTAACTTTTTCCTTATAAAGAACACATGGTTGTCTTCTGTTAAAGTTTTTTGTTTTTTGAGTGCAATTAAATCACTTTCTTTCCCTGATCTAATTATGTTCTATTTTTTTCCACACAAGTGTTGAAAATTAAATCTGTTGAAATCTGTCTGCAAATACCGAAGATCAGGAAACATGTTTAGAAAAGAATTGAGCTTGCTTTATCTGGGCCCTGGATGCAAATGTAGTCCAGTTTTCCAAGAGAGTCAAAGCAGCTTCTCCAAATGGACAACGATCTAAAGTATCAGCTGCAGCTGCCTTGTTAGGCCTTGCAAACATTTTAAACATTCTGCGAGTTCAACACAGGGTGACAATATCTCGGAAAGAAAAGTGAGTTCAGTTTCAGAAAATATGGCAGTAGTATTATTGTAGAAGGTAGTCATAATGATTTTACTCTAAGTCAACAGAGCCTGGTTGCGTATAAAGATTCTAAATGTACAATTTCAAACCACTATCAAAGTGGATTGAAACTACATTTTTCTGCAGTTCAATAAAACTATCAAACCTATCAGTGGTTTGATAGTGCAATAAAAGGCTTGTAAACAGCCTGACTGTGTGTAACTAATCTGTAATGTGATTTGTGAATTGAGTTACTAAAATGAAAATTTTCAACCAATATTTTAATTTATTGGCATGCACCTCATTGTCTGGCTTATGAATAAACTCACCTTTTAATGGTTTTATGTACATCATAATTCCTATGAAGTCTTGTTTGCATTTTGTACATTTAAAAGACAATAACATAGCACAGTCAAATTCCTAAATTCATAAGGGAGGCTGACGGTGACCCCCAGACCCTACCGTGTATGCACTTAGTTTATGTAGTCAATTTGTTTTTACATCTCCTTAACCAGAAGAGGGCAGCATTTGGTATAAACAGGTCTCTTCTTCCATCTTTTATTTCTCTCTCTGTACTCTAGCAAGGGGTCACTGCTTACTTTTAATTATCTCCATATAATACTGTTATTTAATTATAATCTAATTAGGGTTATCTATTGGAGAATATCACATTAATGTGTGTTTCTAGAGCTACGCAATCACAAACGTAGGTGGATTTTTATATGGTTCACCAACACAAAGTGGGGCATAACTGAAATGTATATGGCACATGGTTTTCAAAAACTTTTTAAAAATAAAAATCTAACAAGCTTGCATTTGTAGAAACACATTTTTCTGCAGTTCAATAAAACTCAATTCAAATAATAATAATAAAAAACCTTGGTTCTTTTATTAAACAATTAGTAAACAAAGCAACTATTATGAATAGCACCTTCATTAGTTCATTGATGATTAATAAAGAAAACCGTTTAAATAATTAGAGTGAAATAAAAAACCTAATTACAGCTGCAAGTTGGGCTGCACAGTGGCACAGTTGGTAGCACTGTTGCCTTGCAGCAAGAAGGTCCTGGGTTCGATTCCCGGCCTGGGGTCTTTCTGCACGGAGTTTGCATGTTCTCCCTGTGCATGCGTGGGTTCTCTCCGGGTACTCCGGCTTCCTCCCACAGTCCAAAAACATGACTGTCAGGTTAATTGGTCTCTCTAAATTCTCCCTAGGTGTGAGTGTGTGTGTGCATGGTTGTTTGTCCTGTCTGTTTCTGTGTTGCCCTGCGACAGACTGGCGACCTGTCCAGGGTGACCCCGCCTCTCGCCCGGGACATTAGCTGGAGAAAGACACCAGCACCTCCCGACCCCACTAGGGACAAAGGTGTAAAGAAAATGGATAGATGGATGGATATTATGGATGCACAAATACTAAAAATTGGGCCAATATCAATATCCGATATTAATATTGCTGTTATGGCCGATAATCAATATGAATCAATATATATTTCAACACTGTTGGAAAAACCCCAACCAGAAA
>CAEFZY010029054.1:0-22293 GCA_903066815.1 Brachyrhaphis roseni | reverse complement strand
ATTTAGTCAAAGCTAATGCTAAAGCACTACAACATATTTAGTCAAAGCTAATGCTAAAGCGCTACATCAACATGACATTTAGTCAAAGCTAATGCTAAAGTGCTACATCAACATGATATTTAGTCAAAGCTAATGCTAAAGCACTACAACATATTTAGTCAAAGCTAATGCTAAAGCGCTACATCAACATGACATTTAGCCAAAGCTAATGCTAAAGCGCTACATCAACATGACATTTAGTCAAAGCTAATGCTAAAGTGCTACATCAACATGATATTTAGTCAAAGCTAATGCTAAAGCACTACAACATATTTAGTCAAAGCTAATGCTAAAGCGCTACATCAACATGACATTTAGCCAAAGCTAATGCTAAAGTGCTACATCAACATGACATTTAGTCAAAGCTAATGCTAAAGCACTACAACATATTTAGTCAAAGCTAATGCTAAAGTCCTACATCAACATGACATTTAGCCAAAGCTAATGCTAAAGCACTACAACCACATGATATTTAGTGGACACTGATGCTAAAGTGCTATAGAAACATTGTATTTAGCACAAGTTAGAGCTAAACTGCTAAATTCACCAAAAATGATATATCTTTTCCAAATCATAATCATGAGATATTTGTGTTGGTTTATCCATTAAAAGTTTTATAGAATATATTTGAAGAATATACTTTTAATATGACACAATGTGAAGCTTGTCACTGCAAGGCTTTGAGTACAAAGATCTACTAAATATTTCAGGTTAAGCAGCAAGACAACCTTTGGTTTGCACACAGATTTTCTGGAAATTGCTTTGGTTTATGGTGAAATTGCAGAGATTTGCTGCAGCATTGATATGCCGCTCTTCTGTTTTGGTTTGTAACGATGAAGCCGTCCGGCCTGAGAGTCAGGCAGACAGCTCTGACGCTACGGGCACTGCCAGATCTCATGTAGCAACCACAAGTCATACACAGGCATGTTATATTACACTGCAGTCTCCAGCGTGTCTGCGCATCCGGGCCCAGAGAGTAATCAGATAAGATAATGTAGTCAGCAGAGAAAGAGGCAGTGAGACAGAAAGAAGGAGCGATAACTACAACGCCGAGCCTTCCAGGGAGGATCCATCACTCCGAGCCTCATCACACTCTCACTCCCACACGCTGAAAACACAAAGCGTCGCAGGCAGGGAGGATGTTCACCCAGCGCTCAGGTCGCGTTACGGCTGCTCCTAATTGGAGGAGGAGGATGAGGAGGCGGGACTTGGTGGAGGTTCAACCTGAGGATGAGAGTCTCTCTGCGTCCCAGCTGCTCGTGTTTCACTGCATTCAGCAGGATGAACAGGCCACACACACACAAGACACACAAATACATTTAGAATCAATCATTCACAACGAACCCAAAAACTACAACGCCGCATCAGGGTCATTGTAGAAAAGAAGGAGAAAACCTCCATCAAAAATCTCAGAAATCCTGAGATTAAATTCGAGAAAACAAGGAAATTCTGAGTTGCTAAAGTTGTAAATTTGAGTTAAAAAAACTGATAATTTTGTGGATCTACTGATCCTTGTGAGGCTCAGATCAGAGGAGCTGTTTAAAGTGTTAGAGCCACTGTAGATGGACAAAAAGAGTCAATTTGAGAGAAAAAACATGAACAATTTCTGAGCTCGAAAAGTCGACAAAATTTAGAAAAAAATAAAAAATTGAGATTAATTTCACATGTTTTTAAAAAAAACTTGGAAATCTTTTGAGCTTGAAAAGAAAGAAATTTTAGACTTTTGGAAATTTTCTGAAAAATTTCAACTCAGAAAATTTTAAAGTTCTTTCTGGAAAATAAATTAGTCTCAAATTAATCAAAACATTTTTTTCATAAATTCACAACTTTTCAGGCTTTGAAATTAATGCCAATTTAAAAAAATTTTGGGGGCAATTTCATGACTTTGTGCTCAGAGAATTACCTTATTTTTTCTTGGAAATGTTTAAAATGAGCCCTCAAATTTTTCAGATTTTTTCTTCCTTGCAATTTCCTAACTTTTTGAGCTCAGAAATCTCAAGATTTCTGAGTTTTCTTCTCGCAAATAGACTCCTGTTTCGCTACATACAATGGCCCTAATACACCACTACTTCCAGGGATTTGGGCCCCATAAGGAGAGTCGGTCCTCACAATGTAATATTTGTTGGAAAAATATGTGTGGCTGGAGTTGCTAGGTAACGGCACTGTGCCCATGGAATGTGACTCAACACTCTGGAGGCTTTTCTAACAACTCGTTTTCAAGACACCAAAAAACATGAACTGATTGGAGGCCATTTTTTTAAGTGCTTGGGCTCTTTTAGAAGCAACAGAAACCCACATGGAAGTATAAAAACGTCCAAAAAGTCTAATTTGTGTGATATTTGCCATTAAATGTCCAGTTATAGATTTTATTTTTATGTTATTTTATGGAAAAAACTAAAGGTGCCATATTTGTTTACAGTCCAATGCAACATTTTGAGATTTTTGAATCATCAAACTCTTAAAAATGCATTTTAGGAACTATTTTCAAAGCCATATCCGAAGTAAAAAGCATTATAAAGAGACAAGTGAGATAAAGTGTGTTTAAAAGTGAAGCCTGGCAGCAACAGTAACTCAGATCCTGAATTTTGAACCTCATTTACAGTAAGTTCTCCTCGATATGGGAAAGTTTCCATCTCCTCTGAGCTCTCTGTTCCCTGCTCTCTCTAGCAGCTAGTACTTTGGTTCAGTGCAAAGTGGCGAGCCCTGTCTGATCATTGGACTGAGCAGATCCCACTGTGAGGGAGATGGGGGCTCGACTGTGTGATTAAGCAAGCCTGGGTTCCACCAGAGGGCCACCGGAGCAGATGTTCTCATTAAAAATGCAGGCTCTGTGAGCGAAGGAGATTGCCTTGTTCCAAGAAAAACCTGGCCGGAGGTTTAAAGCTCTCATTCCTCTCACTTGTTAGGCCAGCCAAGTTTTCAATGCCTGTACTACCTTTAAGCAATGTGGCAAACACAAAAAAGATGAATTATTCCAACATCATCCTGCAATCCCCTTAATGCACAGCTAAAAGGAAAACGGATCGGCTCAGCTTCTGAGCTAAAAAATTAATTTGAACTGTGAATTTGTGGTTTTCCAGTGTCTCTGGTTTCCTCAGCTGAACATTTCAGCTGCAACGATTAATCAAATTAATTGTGATTAATCAAATTAATCATGATAAATCTATTATTGAAGCAATAGTCAACTAATTTGGTAATTGATTAATCGTTAACTGGAGTACACAAACTAATAAAATAATTAAGAGATTAATAGGAAGGTATTTTTTTAGCTGCAGATGCAACTTTTGCTACAAATGAACGTTCCTTTAACGTTCATTAAAGGAACATTATGACGACTTATTATGGCCAGAAAAAAAAAGGAGTACATTTCTGTAAGAAATTTCTGAAATTTTAGGGTTAGTCTAAAAAAAATTACTAGAAAAAAACAAGAAAATTATTTGAGCATGAAACACTGAAAACTTTCACAAAAAAAAATCTCTGAAATTTTGACATTAATTTCAGAAATTTTATAGAAAATCAAGGAAATTTCCTCAGCACAAAAAGTCAAATTTATGAAAAAAAACTCTCATAAATGTTGAGATTAATCTCAGAAATGTTTTAGTCAATCTTGAAAAGTTTTGAGCTTGAAAAGTTTAAAATTTGTGAGAATAAATTCAGAATTTGTAAACTTAATCTCAGAAATCTTCTAGAAAAAATGTGAAGTTTTATGATCTTAAGCAACATAAAATTTGTGAGAAAAGTAATCTGTAATTTTTGGGGTTAATCTCAGAGAAGTTCAAGAAAAAAAAATATATCAGAGTTTCAAAAGTACAATTTCTTTGCATTGCATTGATTTTTTTTCTAGAAAATATGTGAAATTAATCTGAAAATATTTTGGCTGAAATTGAATAATTTTTTCTGTCTACAATGTCCCTAATATGCCGCTTGAGAATAATATTACTGCATTTAAGTTTTTGTTTTCTTATTAAAAAAAGTAAATTATTTGCTTATTTCTACATGCATCGATGCATTTCAAATGTTATGTAAAAAAGGCTCAAGTGGTTAAATAAAAATCTGTCACAGTGACGAGATGGTTTGTCAAAATACTCAATATAATAATCGATTACTGAAACAATGAGATGCAGCCCTGATTTAAAGAGCAGCAAACAGTTTATCATGTTCAGCTTTGCAGAAAAAGGCCAGATGACTGAGAAAACTCTGGGTTTTTGTGGCTTGGGCACAAGCTGCTGATGACAGCTTGGGATATTCCTCTGTTTTCCAGCTGGCACCGAGTCGGAGCCTACAATTAACATGAAACTACGGAGCAATAAAAGGCGATTCGGCGCCGCAAAGGGTCGAGCTGCACCTACAGCACACAGCTGCTTCACAGAATCAGGGATATCCATCAAAAGCTTGAGCAAACCCGCAGCGAGACAGCGGCCGTCGGAAATCTTTGTCGGATAATCCCGAAGCATTAAATATTGTCAACACAGACACAGATCGGCCTGTAATGCTAAAGTTGTTGGAAAGTTAAAGGGGGATTTGTGCGATCTGGTGGGGCGTTCTGGCTTTCATCAGACAGCAGACGTTTGGCTGGATGAGGCGAGGCGAGCCCCTCGGTGCGGCGGTGGACCCCCCCCCCACGGCGGCAGGCTGGGAGGAAAGGTTGCTGATGGATTATAGTCCTCGCCTTTGAGGCTGACCCCATTACCGGCCGCCACCTCTCCCTCCTTCCTCTGTCCTTAAAGCCCCTCATCCCCTGTTCTGCTGCTTTATAACCCAAACACACACACCCAAGCATCCAGAGGTTCACTTCAACACATGTGAACAAACTGTACCTTTGCATGAACCAAACTGACCAAAAATACAATTTACACTGAATTTTTGGCTAAGTTGCTTTAAAAAACATTTGCCTTCTTCTGGATTTCTTCTCTTTTTCACTTTTTTGTCTTGAATCATACACCAAAAGCTTAAAAAGGGAAAAAACCCTAATCAACTTGTATTTTTGCAGATAAACTGCAGTTTTATAGAGTATCGACTCAGGCGTGCTAAATATGTTGTACGCCACACTTTTCAGATTTTTATTCACCAGACAACGAAAACAAATATCAAACATGTGCCATTTACCTTCCACTGGGTTTTATTTTTGAATTCTATGGTAATAAATTACAAATGCAAGCCACACTTTTCAGACTTTTCTTTCGCAAAGTCTTTTAAACCTTGGAAACTTTACGATTCTTCACCACTTCTGCAAGGCTCTGCGGGAACACAGATGTTGAAATGACGACATGTTGAAGAAAGCGTAACGATTCTTTCCTGTGATTTACCAGCAGGACGCGAAACACCGCCTCACATTGTTCATAATTCACATCTCTCCTCTTTAATATGATGTTTTTAGATGATTGCAGAGGGGGAATCGTTCATTACGCCCAGCTCTCTCTGTGTTTGTCACTGTTGAGTGTAGCCCTGCAATGCATTTAGTCCATAAAACAAGCAGCAGTTGTGTACAACAGATTGTGCTGTTAAAGGAAACATTGTTTGTAACATTGAAAGGCAAGCAGAATTTCAGCATAAAAACAGCAATAACCTGTATGCTGCAGAGATTTATGCATCCCTGGATGGAGCGCTTCTTCTGTGGAGGGGACTGCCAGGCAGTAAAATAGGAAATGCCTGTTGGCAACGGCACACACACACACACACACACACACACACACACCCCCACGCCCCCCCACACACACGTTCCTTATTATTAATTCAGCAACAGAGTCGCAGCATCACCAATATTTGCTGCAATATTTGCATGATACATGCACCAACTCAATAAAGTAAGTCGATTTTTTCTTCTAAAATCTTAGAAGAATTTTTCGCCAACAGGAGGATAAGACGGAAAAACTCTCGTTCCTCACTGACCCTCTACAGACATGCGTCCACAGAGACACTGGAGTGAAACCATTATGACACTTGATACGGCGACTCTTGGCCCAGTCTGAAGAGTTAATGGGCTCTGAGAGCAACACGCATGTTGGCCGCATTCCATTTATGTTTACAGGGGTGTTAGCAGGTCTGTCGCAATAACCAATAAACCAATTAATCACTTGTTAAATTAAAACAAACTCAATAATGTCCATTTCAATTATTTATTTATTTTTCTCTTTCTACCAAAAACTGGATGATAATTTCATTTACAAAGACTTCATAATTAATTTTATTTATTTTTGATATTTGTTTTCTAGTGTTAAATGTTGATTAGAATTTAAAGTTTAATCATCTCCAATATTATTTTCTTTACTGTTATTATTATATTACTTGAAAATGTCCACAAAACAACAACAGTATCGTTTATCGCAATAAATTCTGGGACAATTTAAGTTTGTAATGGTGGCAGGTTGATGAGTCAGGGAGTCTAAAACCCAGACGCCATTTATAAAACACTTAATTTAAAAGTTCAAACACCAAATAATTTGTCGTATGATTGGTGAGCGGCCATTTTGACTTGTACCAAAATGGCCGACTCGTTCCATGACATGAAGGGAGACATTTTTCAAATGCTGAATTAAAAAATAAAATAAACATAAAATTTTAATACTGTGGTGTAAAATACTGACTGAACAAGCAAGAAATACTTTTTTTCTCACATTATTAAAATCAACCTTCCTTCTTGGCATCATGTTTTTCTCCCATCATGCTACAGTTTTCTGAGTTATCCCATCTGGATCTCGGTCATCATCACATCTTCACTTTCATAGCGATTTGGTAATTTTTGAATGAGAATTTGACGCCGTTTTTAAGGTGAAACTGTTTATATCTCTAAACAGTAAAGTTCACCGGACTCTGTTTGGACCATTTCTCTTTCCTGTTCTGGTAAAAGAAATGGTTGTTTCTGTATTAACTGGCTCAGTTTAGGGATGACCAGCGGCGCCCTCTGCTGGATGGAGGCCAAACTGCTGAGACTCTCACACTCGTCTGCACACATTTAGAGTTTATGAGAACGCGGACGGAGCCGTGAGCTCCTGTGCTCAGTAAAGGTCGTCCAGTTGTTCTGGCTGAGGTCGGCCTCAGGAGGCCTGCGGCGGTTTGGGGGTCACTGCTGAGGTTAGGGTGGCGGCTCTCCAGGGGCCCCGTATCAAACCTCAGCCTGCTGGAGAGGAAGTTTGGCTTCCCAGAGAGGTGAGAGGACTGTGGAAGCTGTTCCGCTTTTAATGCCACATTTTTAACCCACCACAGGAGAAAATCAGTCCAAGTTTGGGCAAAGTGTCTTCTCAGTGTTTAAATCTTTCTAAATGTTCCTCCTGCAGCCTAAAGAGCCTTCAGTGGACAGTATGAGTAGAAAACTATGATATAGATTAATTCAGTTATCAACATTTTGAATAGCAGTGTTTGGAAATAAAAATAAAAGCAGAGGTTTAATGAAAAATACTGACTAATCAAACTATTTCTAACTGCTAACTCAGAATAAAATTGAAGGGTGAGAGTGATACATGATGAAAAACCATTTACACTGCAAAAACACAAAATCTTACCAAGTATTTTTGGTCTAGTTCTACTTCAAATATCTTAAAGCAGTTGAAATAAGACAAAGCTAAATTACAAATAACTTCTCAGCAAGAAAATAAAAAACTAACTAATTCTCTAATATTAATTAAAAACGCTAGTTAAACTCATTTCACTTATAGAAAGACATTTTTCCAATAAGTAAATTCATCAATATTTAGGAATTATTTGAACTTATACAGTCATTTACTAATGTTTTTACCAGCGTTACACTGAAAAGTATCTTATATAATGCACAGTTCCACCAGGTGTTTGCTAATTTCTGCTGGCTAGTCTGAAGGAGCTGAGTGGGGGAGGAGCTACGTCTTGAAGGCGGAGCTAGGCCCAACCAGGAATTTTGAAGCCGAATCGTTTCCATGGAGACTAAAGGATTTCTCAAGCATGCATGAAAGAATCAAGGCAACACTCCATGTTTGGTTTTTATGACATGAAAAGTTGATTTTACACGACACCGGCCCTTTAAGAAACTGTCATCCTGAAGAAACCAATTTTAAGAGCAATATTTGTATTTGTTAACTAATTTATCATAATTTTTATCAAAATAGTAGGATAAAATATTGTGAAAAGCCGTGCTTCAGGTTCTGCTTCGTTTTGAGCTTCTCTTTTAGAGAACCAGCTAACAGAAAAGACATTCTGGCCCGGCTGTGCTCTTTGCTCATGCAAGCATCATTAATACATGGAAACTCACCGCCACACCACTCGTTCGCTCACAGTAAGAACTACATATGGCAGACTGCAAGCAGGCGAGTTGGGCAGCTGGCTGGAATTAAATTGGATCCCTGGGTTCCCTGCTGTTCGCTGGGACTTAAAGCCATATTAAAGGCATCTCCTATAGTCCTGCCGTAGTTGGAGAACATGGACAGGGGCCAAAGAAAGCAGCCTGGTGCCAGCTACTCCCCTGGAGGACTGCATCTGCTCCGGCTCCATAACCTGGCCCCTTTATGTTCGCAGTGACACGTCGTCTCATGCGCCCATATGCCAGTCGGACAGGCCGGCGTGCTCTTTAGAGAAGAACTGAACTCTTCCACAGGGGAGATGAACTTCACCGAGTCTACGCCTGAATCTGTGCTGCAAAGTTTTGTTTGACTTCGATAAAACAGATAAAGTGCAGATATAACATGCACTGTGCACAAACTTCAGTGGATTTAAAGAGGTGTTGTAGAATAGAATAAAAGAATAAAAAGTTTTTTAAAATGATGGAAAATATTCTGAAAAATGTCTCAATAATTACAAAAACACGAAATCTTATTATATGAAATTAGACAAAACTAACTCACGAGTAACTTTTCAGCACAATAGGAGTTTGTTTTAACTAATTAATTTCTTATTATTTGTTACAAGATACTTTCCTATGTTTTAATTAAATAATCTGCCAGTGTAAACAATTTTTTTAAAATTAAATATTAAGGAATTACTGACTTAAAACAAGCTCCTATATCTCACTGAAAAGTTACTTGTGAGAAAGTTTTGTCATATTTCAAATGTATTAAAATATTTGCAAGAGAAACTAAACAAAAATACTTGGTAAGATTTTTTCTGATACACCCAAATAAAGTCCTTCCATCTTTTAAGACTCCAAATCTAATCTGTTTTTAAACATTATTATAAAATATATAACCTATAAAATAACTTATTGAAATGTTTTTTGCTACTTTGCGGAAAAGTTTCTGACAAGACAAAGGCAGAAGCAACAATTCAGAAGCTCTGCTGTGGCTGAAAAAACTGGCCAACTAATTAAGAGGAAATGAGGCAGAATGTTTGCTGAATGAATGTAATAATTACTAAATAGTGAATAAAAGTCATAAAAAACTTTTATCTCGTAGACTCGGTTAGATTAGCACCAAAGTTACAACCTTTGTTATATTTCCAGCTGCTGCAGTTCTCTTTCACAAACCAACCAAACCCTTTGAGCAACCTGTTCCCCTCCTGGCCTGTGGGGGCGCTGCGCCAAGAACCACTGAAAGAAACACAAAAACCTCTGAAGACACTGAGCGCAACTTCCTTCTTCACCAAATGGAAACAGAAATGGAGTGGAGCCAGATTTTAGCAGTTCTGTCTTTGGCTAAAAACTATGATCAATTTCTCCTGATAGCGCTAGGCTAACGTGTTTGTTTGGGTCTTATTTACCCAGAATTCCCTGTGCTGTAGTCCGCTTCCTGTTATTGGAGCGGTCTCCGGTCTGCAGCGTTCACACATACAGTCAAACCAAACCACAGTTCACTTCAACTGAACCATGCTAGAGGTTTGCATGTGGACCAGAGTTCAGAGTTCAGCTAGCGTTCTCACCTCCCCAACCGAACCGGACTTTCTGGGAAAACGGACTGGAGTTGGATTACAGTGGACTAGACAAATATAAATAAGGATAAATATTGATAAAACAGAGATTTTATTTCTTCTGCTTGCTAAACCTTTCACCTCACAATCAGGCACCACGTTGTGTTGTTCTGTCAGACAAAACCCAAAGTTCAAAGTTCAATCTGTTTTAATTCAGAACAATCAGTGGAGCTTCAAACTAATCCGTGTGAAGGTTTGAGTCGACCGTTTAGGGTTTCTGTAAGTTACTGGTGAAGCTGCCGGTGCGTTTCGGTGGAGGGAGTGTGTTTTCTTCCTGCAGGCCGTCACACACCGGCCACTCGGTGTGTAGGCAGATGCAGCTTTATGAGCTCAGCTCCCTTTTATCACCACCTCACCCCACACACCCTGACACAGAGCTAGCAGTGCGGTCATGCCTGGAGAACGTGAGAAGCTGGGAGAAAGTGGAGGGTTTTTCATTTGAGGTTTCACTAAAGGTTTCTCTAATAAAACACAAAATAATCCGAGGTTTTCCAAGCTACTCGTTCTGCAGACGTTTAGAAACAGGAAGTGTTTCTAAAGTTTGTTAGTGCAGATTGTTTTCTCATAAAGCTAATTAGCATAGCGACTTGCTCTACCTGTCTATTGAACTTTCTTTGCTTTCGATTTGTACTTATTAATATTAAATATTTAACGTCTTTTCAGATTAACACAGAAAAAACTGATAAAATAATATTTACCTTTCATAAAAGAAATATGTTTTTGACATAAAACATTCTGAAGAAATGCGATGCTCCCGATCAAAATCAACCATTCAGAGCCAAGAGGCAGATTTTAGTGCTGTCAATCAACCTTGTGAATGTGCTGCTACATGTGCTAATGGTGGAGAAACAACTTACTGTTACAGAAAAACTGTTTATCCACAGTCATCGGTGGCTATGCTAACTAGCCTTAGCATTCACAACACCACAAAGAGGGTGATTGACAGCACTAAGACCCGCCTCCTGGCTCTGATTGGTTGTTTCCAGCTAGCACTGGGAGCACTGGGAGAAGACAGAGGAGCTTGATTTTTTTGTCTCAACAATTTTGCCAAAAAAATTAAATAAGTTTATGATCTTCATATTGATCTTGGTTTAAGCTTCAATTTTAGAGAATAACATAGCAGGAAAGATTTTAGGCGTATTTAAATACAGAAATGTTTTCCTGAAGTTTTATTTCTGTGGTCCGCTGAGGTCTGGAGGGAGGGCCGGATTTGGCCCACGGACCCCGAGTTTGACACATTTTCTTTAGATTGATTAAGAGTCCTGATTATCTGCACCGTCCCAAGGTGCCTTTCCCCAACACAGGCCTCCTCTGGAGTAAATCAATCTGAGGGGTCAAATACTTTGATTAGGACACTGTAATCCAGTGGCTTTGAACCCCGTGACCGCTCTCTTTACGTCAGTGAGACTTTCATTAGGGAACAAATCTCTTCCTGAAGCTGAAAACAGGGGAAAAGGTGACGAAGTGAGAGGGTTCTCCATGTTTGTTTCACCGTTTCACCTCCAGCGGCTGATTTCTCCTCCCGCCGGAAAACTGACAGGTAGCGTCGGTTTCTCTCGCCCTCCTGGCTCGCATCGCAAACGGAGATTTAATCAATGGAGGAGAGGAAAAGCAGGAGCGGATCAATGCTTGCTCGGCTGCGCTGAAGGTGAAGCCAGGCCTCGCTACATAAATTGGACTAATTGAAGAGCAGGCGAGGAAACAAGCAGGTCTGGAGATCAGAAACATGTTAGATCATTTAATATGAGATCATATTTTATTCTCAAGGTGTGAAAGAATCACTGACAGCTGAAATTTACTGACAGTGATACAAAACTCAATAAAAATTTTATGCGTTTTATTGAGATTTTATGTGGGAGAAATCAAAAGGTGTGTTTTCTGCTCATCTAAAGACGGAAATTTTACTTTAGTTTTCTTAGAAAAAAAAACTCAAGTTCAGTTAGATTGAATGAATAGCGTCTGTGACTTTAACTAGGCCATTCTAACACACGAACTTGGCCGTATCTCTCTTGAAGGCTTAAACTGTCTCACTGAGAGTTTTGTTTTTGTGAACCAGAGAATCAGATTTAAAAAACTAAAATGTAAATAATTATATTTTGTAAATGTTTTTTATTATAAACTACACTTAAAAACATTTAAAGATGGCTTAACTTGAAAATACAAGTCAAATAGAAAATAGTTTTGATTTTAGTTTAGAAATTAAATTTCCTCAAGTTCTTTTTAAGTTTTGACAGCTCATTAATCTTCAGGTATGAGTTGATTTAACTTAATCCTGTAATTATTTCACATTAAGCAAAACAAAAACATCATCTAGTTGAACAAGCACAAATTTCTACATTATTTCACTCATAATGAGGTTAAAATAACTAATTTAAAGTTAAAAGAATTTATAGCCTTGATTCGGCTTGAAAGAACAAACTATGATGAAACATTTTATTAAAATCACACTGAATTCTGCACAGAAATATTTACTTTGATTAGCTCAACCATTGTGAGTAGACATCGTCCTCAACTAACAAACTAACATAAATATCTGCCTTAAAAACACACAAGATATAGTACACTTCATTTCACGCACACTGCCACACAACATGCAAAAATCTGCCACAAAGCATTCTGGGAAATAATCCCAACTCCCACCTTTTTCTTCTTTTAGTTTTTTTAAGAACTAACTTAAAAATCCTGTTTATTCAACCCTTGGAGATGTGATAAAACTAACGAAAAGTTAACACAAACTCATAGTTAAACTCTAAAAATCTAAAACTTGCAAGAAAGTTAGTAGATGCAACTCAATGTGACTCAAAGGTTTTACAGTGTAAACAAACAGACTATATTATTGAAACTAATTAAAGGGTAAATCCAAATAAAAACAGAACTGTCATGTTTTTCTCTGATTAAAATAAAGTTTTCTGTTATCTGTGTCTAGAAAGATTTGGATTTGAGCAGCTAAGGAGTTAGCATCGCTAACCCTGAAATTAGCACTTTGGATTTTATTCAGAAAAACTAATTGAGGGGAAGCTAAGTGTGCTAAACAATTCTAAAGTTAGCAAACACTCTAAAGTGATAAACAAAAAATTAGCTCTGCTATTAAAAATGTGCTAATCTGGATGTGAGTAACTCTTACAAAATGCTTAGCCAAATTCTATGAATGGTTGTTCCAAAGTCTGCATGAAGTAAAAGTCAGCAGATGCAGGTTAAAGGGAGAAATGAAGCATATTAATAAATGTATCAAAATAAACGTCTAGCTGCTACATTATCTCCTCTCCTCGCTGAAACCTCAATCTATTTCTGATCGCTCAGGTCCTCAGTCGTTGGTTTGGCCTCAATTAATAAGTTTTGTAGGAATTTCAAGAACAACAGGAGGTGTTAAGCCTGTTAGCGCAGCGGCGTGCTGCAGCATTAAGTCTTAAAGATCGCAGAGCCCAAATGAAATGATTGTATCAGATAGAAATCGATGAGAATCCATGGCTTCCTTAATCCTGCTCCAGCTCCCAGATCACTCCCGGTGCAGGCAATCTCTCAAGCGTCATTACGACACCCAGATCGATAGCGGGCAGCCAAGGCCTCCGGTTCAGTTTCTGGTTACTCTGCAGAAGTGAGGAGGAGGCGTTTAAAGGAGAAGAAAGATGAGAGAGGCCGGGACGGCTTCATGTGCTGCTGGTGAATGTAATTAACAAGAGACGATGGAGGAAACAGACCTGAATCGTGCCAGTGCTGCAAAATCTTTTGTGGCGTTATTATCTCACAGTTTGGACTTCAGGATTTTCTGCCTCAAGAGACAAATGAAGAAGCTGGACGTCTGATTTACAATCAGATCCAGAACAGGTGCATGTCTTTTACTGAGGAGCAATAACTTTTTATTAAGTACTTTCCTATCTTCGGTTTTGACGTTTTGATTCAGTTCAAGACCAATAAAATAATAAAAAACCAAAAAAAAAACAAAAAAGCTCCAGTAAACTTGGTTCAGTTGGGGATCAATGCTGCAACATTTCCAGCTGCTGAGCTTCTTTCTCTGCTCTGAGTCAAACCAACCAAACCCTTTATGAAACCTGTTCGCCTCCTCACCTGCGGGGGCGCTGCAGCAAGAACCACTAAAGAAAACAACGCAAGTACCTCTGAAGAAGAGGTTTTCATGTTCTTTTTTTCTATTAACTTTCTGAGATTAATCTCAAAATTTCAGATTTTTTTCCAGCAAATTTTAAATTTATCTAGAAGCAAGTTTTTTCTAAAAGATTTCAGTCTAATCTAAAAATTTCACGTTTTTCTTTTCAAATTTCCAGTTTTTAAAGAAATTGTTTGAGACTGTTTTCTTGCAATTGTTCAACTTTTCAAACTAAGAAAATTCTAGAGAATATTTGGAATTTTTCTGAGGCATCTCTAGCAATTTTCAAACTCAGAAAACTCCAAATTGTTTCTAGAATTGAATCTCAAAAATTCTGAATTCTTTTTAGCAAATTCCTGACTTTTCAAATTTTCCTTTTCTTTTTCAAAGAAAATTTCTGAGCTTAATCTAAAAATTTCGAACTTTTTTCTAGCAAATTTTTAACTTTTCAAACTCAGAAATTTCCAGGTTTTTTTTTTCTAAAAATGAATCTAAAAATGTCTGAGTTTCTTGGCAGAAAAGTCCTCGTCCTTTTTTCTTGTTTTGCCTCTAATACGTGGTCTAATTGTGATGCATTTCCTTGTGAATAAAATAATTGGGTTATCTGTAGCAGCAGGAAGGTCCATCATTAGCAGCAGTGGCCTGTGCTGGAAAAGGCTCAGAGAAAGAGCCTTCAGCGCTTTTCTTTGCAGTCGAGTCACAGCGTCTGTTTAAAACCCCTCAATTAAAAGCAGCAAGTCGGGCGCTGCTTTAATGATAGCTGTGATTTTAATCAGGAGCGCCGTTTTCCTCGTAGGTCCTGAAGGTCTGAAGGCCTCGCTGCACACATCAACTTATCGCTCCCTTTTTTAATTTCCCACCTCAGTCAAAGTCTGCTCGGTTTGCCCTCTTCCCCCTGCAGACCGCGCCGTTAGGAGGCACATAGTAAAAGAAAATGAAAACAGTATAAGTAATTAATATCATTAGCATCAATATTCTAGTCGTGAGTGGCGAACAAGGGCGGGGAGAAGCGGTACAGGAAGTCTCAGTGATGGGAATATGAGTGGGAAGATTGAGAGGAGCATTGTTTACTCTCTGTCTCCGTCTTATCGTGTTTCTGAAGAAGACCGCTGGCACAAAGGAACTTTTTTTTACGCAATTAAGAAGGGCCGGCGTAATTACTGCCGCCGCGCATTGCTGCTGTCACAAAACTCCGTTTGCCCCACGGTCATAAAAAACACACTGAAGAATATTTAGGGATGAACAATTAAAAATGATTGTTCGCACTCAATTATTCATGGTGCCTCAGCGAAGGCAGATTTGCATCTCGCCGCTGTAAATATTATTAATCTTGCCAATTACTAAATTCTCTGCTGCTCCAAATTCTTCAATTGATGTTCCAAATGTGTGCGGCATTTTACAGCCTTTAATGTTTAAGTGGCTTGAAATGAATGTGGCGCAGCTATTACAAGTCATCTGGAAAAATAATCAAGAGATTTTTCACAGCAACCAAACCAAACTGCCAAGTGCAACTCAGCCGCACATCAAAATGCAGAAATGCTGCAAAACCTATTAGTTTCACAATGAAACACTGAAACCTTGTAAAATTGATACGTTGGTTTGTCCTGTTTTTCCTCCTATGGTGGCCTATAAATTATGTTGGGTATTTTTAGTGCTTTGTTTGCAGTCAGTTCTCTTTGTTCTGTGTAGGTTAAAACACCCAATCAGAACCACACAGTGACAAATATTCCTAAAAGAAAGACACGTTTTCATTTCATAGTAGGGTGAAACATGCAAAAATTAAAACACAAACTCAAAATATTGTTAATTTTAAAGCAATCCTGACTGAGAAAACGGATTGGTCTACGAACTGGAAATAAATGTTTAAGAGTTTCTTGTGGATATAATCATTGCTGCCATTAACTCCTTGTATGTATTTCTGTAGAAAGTTCTGCTGACCCAGTGACCGAGTTAATCTGATTGGTTCCTGTATGGAACTACTGGAAAACAAAGTGTGTGATATAAACCTTTAGACATGTATTTTCTTGAATATATATTTGGAAATTTCTCACCACAATAAGATTTTTATTTTATAAAAAAGTATAGTACCCTCATAAAATAAGATGCATCATCAGATAACTGATTGCCATGACAACCCTGTGTCACATTTCTCTCTCCTTCTTCACTTTCTGCAGTTTTCAGCCTATAGCTGCGCTTGGGGTCATTGTCTTGCTTCATGACACGGTTGGAAAATATCAAACAGCTTCCTGGAGGAACAGCATCAAACCAGACGGAGTGACATCCACGGTGGCTTAGCACGGCTAGCACAGCTAGCACGGCTTTTTAAAGGTCACTGACTTCGCCTGCAGCAAAGCACACCGAGCCGTCACTGCTGGTCACTCACTGGTCACAGCTGCTGCTGCACAAACCAGAAACTTTGTCCTGCTGATGCATAAAACTCTGACCAGGATTGACATCCTTTAGCATACATGCTACAACTTTTAAAACCAAAGTTAACACAAGGAATTCTCCCTTTTTCCCTCCTATTGCAAATCAGAAAATACAATCAACAAACTGGACATAAAGATCCTCAGATTGTTTCTCTGCAGCTTCAGCTGCAGCATTTTGAGCAGATGATTGTTTCACACCTTCCTGCCTGTTGCTTCTTGGTCTCCGGTGAACATCAGAAGAGACACTTTGTAAATCATTTAGATGATTAGCTTTTGTAATTGGTTTGTGTTTAATTAGCTTGGGGAGCCCCTGTGTACATAAACCGTCTGAAAGTAAAGTTGCTGACTCACAAAAACATAAAATTAAATCAGTTATGCTAATATACAAACAGCAACGAAACTGAGGTGATGTTCTCATTTCCTGCTGTTCAGCCCAGGTTGGGCCTATTCCAATCCTCCAGCCTGTCCTCTGCAGAGCCATGCGTCACTCTATAACCGTCTCATTAGTTAGAGCTGCTATTGACAGAACCTGAGATAAAACAGATTAGAAATGCTGTGAGTGAAACCAGAACGTCAGCAGTTTGCATGTCTGAGTCAGTTTTTATCAACAGGTGGCGCTGCAGGAATGGAAGTTAAGTTAAACGTTAACATCTCTTCTTTCACAGTTTATTCACATTAAAGTCATTCCTTGTTTTTCTGTAACCTTCAGTGAGTCCAAAGCAAAATGATTTGTCTCTTTCCTCCCAGAAAACAGAGATGGCCTGAAGCAGTTCTGGCTTTTCTCCTCTCAGCTGATGACATCATTACAAATCCAATCTGCATAATGGCTGATCTGGGTCAAAGAGTCGACCAATCAGAGCAGAGCGGGCAGAAAAATTACAGACAGAAGGTTAGAAACGTTTAAACAGCAGCGTACTACACAGACCAGGCATAACATTATGACCACTGGCTGGCTGGTCAAGCTAGTAGCATGTGTTGGTATTTAGCAGGAGGCAGAGTTGGGTTGCAACTAGTTCCATTTATGTTTTGGGAAAAATGTACTTTTAGGAGCATTTTCAAGACGCTGTACCTTTACTTGAGTCATTTTGTCATAAAGTATCAAATAACTTCACTGAATGAAAAACAAGCTTGTTTTAACCAAAAATTCACCAGACAAAAAATGCAGTTTTTGTTAAAGTTTCATAAGTTTCACACTGAAATAAATTGATATGGAAAAATGTTTCTTGTTTTGTAATTATGCTATTTATATGAATTATTTCCACAATGACCTTAAAAATACCAAAATGCCATTGTTTGGCCAAAAAGCAGTAAATCCAGCTGACCAAAGTGTTGGAGTTCTGCTTGTGTTGCTAGGTAACAGGGCTGGGCTCGGTGGGGTTGCTAGGTAACATGGCTGGGCTCGGTGGGGTTGCTAGGTAACGGCGCAGCGCTCCGTGGAATTCAAATTCAAAAGTACTTTATAGATCCCAAAGGGAAACTAAGGCTGCTGCGTTCACACTGCAGCCTGAAGTGACCCGATTCCTATTGTTTTGACGTGATGCGACCTGAATCCGATCTTTTCATGACAGTCTGAACAACACAGGTCGGATTCTTTTCGAATGCCACTCAGGCCACTGGCATATCCGACCCGTATCCTATTCAAATGCGACCTAACGTCCAGGTCGCATTCACCCGACCTGAATGTCACTGATACTCAACAAATCTCATTATTCTGCAGGAAGAGAAACAACAACCATGACGGAATATTATGAGGATTAAGTTATTAATATGCTGCTGTGTGTAAACTATATGCTCCACCGTTAGCATCCATGTTTACTTCCGCAAACAATGAGCACTACTTCTTTTTATGGCGGTTGGCAGAACACCGAGAACATTATTGCGCCCTCTACTGCGCATGCGGGGCACTTTCAGGTCGCATTTATTTGGAAGTATGAACGACCATGGCAAAAAAAATCAGACAAAAAGTCAGAATTGGGTCACTTCAGGCTGCAGAGTGAACCTGAATGTTGTTGTAACTCATTAATTCACATCCTTCAAAGAATTATTGTAGGTAGTGATGGCAATGTGACTGAATTTAAGAGCTTTGGCTGTTTTTAGACGCAGCTGAGACTCAAATGGAATTTCAAAAATGTTCAAAAAGTGAGTTTTTCATAACTACTACAGAAAACTATATTTAAAACATTAAATCTTGAGGAATATCCAGTAAATCCCAGTGGAAAAGCATGTTGCAGGTAGATCCTTCATAGCTGAATAAATCTTTGTCTCTGGACAAATGGATCCTAATATCCAGCTGTTTCTATGCATGGCTAACATGAAGAGGCTGAAACTCTCCCTCTGGGTTTACTGCAGCCGTTCTCTCCTGATCTAAAGTGGCAGATTAAGTTTGCCTCCCTCTGAGTGATGAAGTGCCATTTCCCACCTGATTCTTTATCACCGTGTTGGATGTTTGATTCTCAGATAGAGTCTTCTCCTGCCTCCCAAGAACAATCCAGAGAGCAGGATTTTACCTCTGGGAACATTTCTCTGAGAGTTTAACAGTTTACAGATAGACAGAAGTAACAGCGCTTGGTCTCTTCTGTCACGTCCCTTACAGTTCAGACCAAACCAATCGAGACACGATCGGTAAATAAACTCTCAAAACATAAAAGCTACCACTCTATAATTACCATATAGTCAGAGAATAACATTAAAGACAATGTGTGTTATCAGTTTACTGAATTATTCTGTGAATTTTAACTCCCAAGACCAGAATAAGCAATCACAGATCACTGGATCAGCACAGTACATCTGTTTCCCATGAATTCACTCCAACAGAGAAATTAATTATATTGTTTTTTGCATTTACATTTGTCACATATTAAAAAGTACCAAAGAATATAGATATTAGCTAAAAATTATACTAAAAAATAATGTTTTTCTCCTTCAAAAAATGAAACTACTACTACAGAGACAGAAAATAAGACGACAGTGTTAAGGACATTAGCTGTATTTCCATTGACATATAATTGTACAATGTGACATTTTGAAAATAAATTAGCTTAATGTAAAAATGCCAATTTTGAAAAATGACTCCTTTTTTATAAAACGTTTTGCCTCTAGGATAAGGTTGTTTTTTTGACTGCATCAAAATTAGTTTAAGTGGAAACACATTTTTTGTGACACAAAGATTTGTCAACAGCTGGAAGTTACTACTGGCGGAAACAAAGAAGAAGAAGATGACAGGAAGTAGTTGGAGGATCCCGGCACTGCATGTTTTTTGTCCTGTTTTTTAATGACTCTTTGTGTAGATAATCTTATTCACATGTGATTTTAATTGCATTTCTTGTTGAATAGAAACACAGGAATTGCAAAATTGTGTCTTTTTTGACATTATTAGAATATCAACAAAGTTTTGTGTAACAGAAACGCAGCTACTAGCTGATCAGGAGCTCAGAGCCTTTAGCTTTGTTTCACATCTACCCTTGAAAGACCATGACCTTACGCTTGTACCATAAAGTAAATTATCAAGCGGCAGCGTCATGCGTGGAGTCATACATGTGACATGGATGTCAGACGCTCGGCCTCCAGAGTCGCTCTGCACTTAAGATAATGGAGACATGAGACTTTCTGTCCCTCTCTCGCGCCTGCTCCTCATTTTTCCTGAAACCACTTAATACGTCCTGCTTGGATTACTTGACAGCATTTTTCTATCTGATCCCTGAGCTGATTGTGAAGCCAGCGCCCCACCCTGTTTCTCCCATTGTCTGCGTCCTGCTGACGGCTGAGGTCCTCTGTAGGGGCGGCCATTTAAACCACAAGTTTACTTTGTATTAATCTCATAAATGCCCTCTGTCTCCTCTCCTTTGTCCCTCACCCCTCCCACCCCAACGGCGCAGGAACCCAATAAACCACTTAAATAAACCTTTCCACTGAGGACAAAAAAATAAAACAGCTGACATATTCATAGTTTTACTCTGGCTTTCTACATCCTGGCCGCCCTCCTCCGTATGCTTGTGATTTCCACCAGGAATGCTTTATTTGAATCCTTTATTACAAGAGCTGTCCCAAAGTCTTGAAGGGCGGTTTTAATATGTGAATCCTCTGCTCTACAGAGTGTGAAACAAGTATGAGGCACAGTGAAATATGTTGACATTAATGAGCACAAATGCATTTCACTGGGCCACTTGTTGTGGAGTCGTCAATACAGGTTGGCGTTACTGTGGGGTAAGTAACTGCTGCTGAGACGAGGAAAGCTTATTTTACAGTTTTAGCTCCACAGTTATGGAGGAGAACAGAGCGTGTCAATAAAACAATGATTCTCTTGCTCTTGTTTATTGGTTAACGTCTGCCTCTCAGCATATATACCCAACCTAATATACATACTTACTTATGAGTTTTACTTTATTTTCACTTTTTTTTTTGGTTCAGTTTGAAAATGGTTTGTTTCTTAAAGTGTAATTTATTTAAAGTGGTTTAGAGTTTTATTGTTTTGACCATTGGTTCTCATTTGTTTTAGCTTAATGCTGAGAGGGTTTTTACTGTCTGTTAATGCATATTAAGATTTATTAATATGAGAACAAATGGTTCTCATTTGTGTTAGCTTAATGCTAAGATGGCTTTCACTGTGAGTGTTAATGCATATTGAGATTTATTTGGTGTTTCCACTAGGTATTCATGGCTTTTAGCAATTCGTAGGCGGCTGTGGTCAGATACTGGAGGTTGCTCAAAGGGTTTGGTTGGTTTGACCACAGCAGCTGAAAATGGAAGAATGTTGCAACTTTAGTCGCCAATCGAACCGAGTCTACCGAAAACATCCTTCCTGTTCAGTTGCCTTTTCAGAGGTAATTGAGTAGAAGCTTAATGAGACATGATTAAGATGACTTGCTGAAGTTTAAAATGGCCGTCAGACTGAGGAAGAACAGACACAGAGACAACACCAGGTTCCTCTTCTGTCAGCTGAGAGAACAACTCTGACAAAAGACTCAGGATTGTCTCCTTAGAGATTGTGTTCCCTTATCATCCACTCTTTAATCTCCCATAGATAAACCTTGGAGCTAAGCCCCTTTCTTTTATCTGTTATGTACTTCTGTTTGTTCCTGGATGGGATCCAACGACTCGTCCCTCCAGACAACCAAGTTTGTTGAGCAAGCACCTGTTGCCTCGTCCCTCTCTCTCTTTAAAGTAGAAAGATAAGGAGCTGGACATTTATCTGGCCTGCTGGCAGAGAGCCCAAGGTCCAGAAAGCAAGAGACAGATGTTTCCAACCGGACATGAGGGGGAAATATTCGGTTAGTCTACTAAACTGGATGAAATCCGATAGGAAATCAAAATTACTGGACATCCTTTCACACAAGACTTTTTCTATAGTTTGAGTTTAATCTGTCGCAAAATGTTCATTTTACCATTTATTAATGTTTCTTAAGCTAAATTTAAAGATTAGTGTAAGATGAAAATAACTCAGGCTGCAGACACCAAAAAACATCTGTGAGCATCGCTAGCTAAAAAGGTAGATGCTTTAATCCTAAAACATTCATTATAACCATTAGTTCTGCTAATGCTAAAGCGCTATGCTAATGTGGTATTTAGCAATAGCTAACGCTAAAGTCAACAGGCTCAAATTTGCTATTCAACACCTTCCTACCTAGAGCTAGAGCAATGCATTCTGGGTACAGAATAAACCTGAGGAGAGGAAATGGAACCTATGCGTAAACAGACTTCAAAATAAGAGCATCTATATAAACGGCTGACTAACTGACAGTTTATAATCACACCTTCAACACAGATGTTGAACTTTAATCAACTGGAAAAAAGCAAAGTAAATTAGCATTTTAGAATTTATCCTGAAAATTTAACTTGGGGGAAGCTAAGTGTGCTAAATGT
>CAEFZY010029049.1:0-19025 GCA_903066815.1 Brachyrhaphis roseni | reverse complement strand
GCAGACTTTGTGAACCAGAAGATCCACGATGTTACGGACGAGGAGCGTAAAGGTGAGTTTTTCTTCCGTCTGGTTTCTGACGCGGCGGCAGCGGCGTCCTGACCTCCGCCTCGCCTCGTTCGCCCAGCGCTCCAGGAGCAGGAGTGGAACTGGCCGTGCTACGAGTGCAACCGGCGCTTCGTGAGCTCTGAGCAGCTGCAGCAGCACCTCAACATGCACGACGACAAGCTCAGCTCCGCTTCAAGGTGGAAACTTTTACTTGTCATCGCCATGGTTCCTGTTTTATTTATCTTTTTTATTTAGTGACGTCTACTTATCTCTGTGAGTGTCCGGTTTCAGATCCAGAGGCCGCGGCAGAGGAAGAGGCAGGAAGCGGTTTGGGACGGGGAGACGACCGGGACGGCCACCAAAATTTATCCGTGTGGATGCAGCTGCAGACACCAACGGAGACAAGACAGCAGTAAGGGGACCGTTCCATCTTTATAATGAGAAAAAACAGAAAGAAACAAGAAAAGTGAAGGATAAAAAAACAAATTGACAGATGGAGAATCTGCTGAGGGAGGTAAAGATTAGGGTGATGGCCAAGAGGCCTTCTAATCTCTCAGATTAAAGATGCATGAAGCTGCTCAGCAAAATTAGGAAGCCATTAAAGATAAAGATGCTCCCATTGGGTCTTGAGAAAAATAGAAATAAGTTTTGGTGCAAATTTTACAGTTAAAAAATGTAAATAAAAACAAATAAATCACATTTTTAGTCTGTTTTATTCTTTTTTAAAACTTAGAATATTGCATAAAAGTGCAACATTTCTCTCCAGTCATCTCAGAAAGTGAGAGAGATTAATTTCACCTGGAGTAAAATATTTTGAGCTATTATTTTTTGCATTTTTAATGATTATGGTTTACAGAAAAAAAACAACCAAAAATGAGGTTTTAAGCACAAAAGTATGTAAAGTTAACAAATTTAAGAATATTTGAAACATTAAAATATAAAACAAATAAGCAAAAATGAAACTTAAAAAGCTGCATAAAATATAAAAAATAGAAATCCTGCAAAGTTACAAATAATTATATACAAAAAATAAAACAGTGAGAAAATTCAACATATTAAAAATAAATTATAAAAAACTAACACTATTTAAAAGACTAAAAATAATTAGAAAATTATAAATATTAAAACAAAAATACTAAAAAGAAATTATGTAAAAAATATAAATATTTTATACTAAAAATAATATAAAAAAATAAAAATTTGTAGAAAATTAAAAATATTAAAAACAAATTATAAAAAAAGAATAATTCAGAATTATTATTATTATTATTATTATTGTTGTTGTTGTATTTGACCAGTAAGACTGACATAAATTGCGGTGATGGTAACAACTTTGAACCAACAATAATAAATATATGTTTTAAAAAGCATTAAAGATATTAGAGTTGAAAGGTGGATTTATTTGTACGTAAACGTCTAAACCAGCCGACCAACGTTGTGACGATGTTTTCATCAGGAGCTGCTGGATCCGACGGAGAAGCCGCTGGAGGAGGACGGCGCTCAGAACGGGCTGAAGGAGGTCGACACGGAGCCGGAGGGGGAGGTCGGGACGGAGGACGAGGGTCCGCCGGACCCCCCCGCCGAGGAGCCGCTGCTGCAGGCCGACGCCCCGCCTCTTCGCCCCGACCTGGACGTTCCCGTGAAGGACGACCCGGCGCAGAGCGGGCAGCCAGAACCACACCTGACCTCCCAGGACCTTCACCGCGCCAAGAAGATCCGGGTGAGACTCTGAGACTCTGTTCCTGATGAAGAGTCTCGCTTTCTGGTGCCGCTTTACGCTTGACAACGCTTTGTCTCTTCTTCCTCAATGTGTGCCTCCCTCTCAGGCGGACGAGCAGGTAGGTGAAACCCGGGAGACGACGAGAAACAAACATTTACTTTATGTAGGACAACTGGGACGGCTGACATCCTCAGCTTTTGTTTTATTTTTTAAGCTGAAAGAGAAAAACTCGCTGCAGGTTACCGGAGTGAATTTGGCCACATGTTCTTCAAATCAAACAAAGTTGATGTTTGTGCAGTAAAAAACCTTCTGAAGGTGTTGATAAGTGTTTCCAGAGGTCATGAAAGGTCAACCTGCTACCACATCGTGTAGAAATTTTGAGATTAATCTTGAAAAACAAGGAAATTTCTGAACTCTAAAAGTTGAAAATTTGTAATAAAAATATCTTTAATTGTTAGATTAATGTCAGAAATTGTCTAGAAAAAACTGGGAAATTTCTATGTTTTTTTCTGAGATTAATCTAATTAATTTGCTCTTTAATCCAAATTATTTAGCTTTTTTTCTTTTTAAACTCAGAAATTTCTAAGTTTTTTCTAGAAACTTAGAAGCTTTTGTTTTGAGGATAGTAAGGATTTACAAAGGTGAAAGGTCAACCAACCCAAATTGAACAAATTTGATTTCAATGCATTGTGCTTTATTTGTATGATGGAGTATCAGGGCCATACTGAGAAAATAACTATGAGAACAAAGTCATTACAAGAATAGAGTCAAAATAATATGAGAAAAAGTCAGAATATTAACAGAACAAAGTCATAAAATTATGAGAATAAAATAACAAAATTATGACTTTATTCTCATATTTTAATGTTTGTATTTTCTTACGGTTGCCCTAATCCTCTGTAATACGTTTGTAATAATTTGATAGTTTGTGCATAAGTACAGATTTTTATTTAAAATGATTGTGCCACAAATAAAATATTTTGCTGCACCAATTTTGTTAGATTTGGGTAATATGGTGGTGGTGCAGTAACATTTCCAAAACAAAAGCAGCAAAAATTAAAGTTCCATCAGCACAAACGCAGCACCAATTTCATTTGATTTGAAGGAAATGGCCAGGGCTGGTTGACTTTTCATGACCTCTGAAAATTGTTATTAAGTCTTTAAAATGACAGCAGCAAAAACAACAAAATGTTGCTGCCAATCTGGTTTGGTTTGAAGAATGTCCGGGGGTCGACTTCCCTCAGGTCAGCAGGTTTTGCTGCGGCTAACCTCCTGCTGCTCTCTGCGTCCCAGAATGCCGCGCTGCAGCACCTCTTCATCAGGAAGAGCTTCCGGCCGTTCAAATGCACGCTGTGCGGCAAGGCCTTCCGGGACAAAGACAAGCTGGAGCTCCACCTGCGGGTCCACGGCCGCGACGCCTACGCCTTCTCCTGCCACTGCTGCGGGAAGAGCTTCGTGAGCGACGCGGCGCTGGAGGACCACCTGCTGGCGCACGCGGAGAGCCGCTCCTACTCCTGCCTCCTGTGTCCGGAGACGTTTGAGAGGCTGGAGCTGCTGAAGGACCACGTGGACGTCCACGCCGTGGACGGCTGCTTTAGCTGTCCGTCCTGCAACAAGAGCTTCACGGACTTCATCCAGGTTGGTCTGGAGCCTGTAGGTCTTAGAAACCCACAAAGGAAATGTTGTGATTATCTAAGATTTTTGTTTACTTTGTTTTATGTTAAAACATTTTAGGCATTGGATATTTAGAAAATCGTTTTTGTGGCTTGAAACGAGTTTTATTTTGTAGCAGCCGTGTTAAAAGTGGTTCTTTGAATGGAAAAAGTTGCTGACCCCTGAGCCAGATTGATGCTAACGGATGAAGGCCTAAAATGATTAATAGTGATGAATCAATTATTGAAATAATCATCAACTAATTTAATGAACAATTAATCATTAGCTGGTACGTACAGACTCAAAAAAAGGCAATTTGCTGAAAGAACAACACACTCAAACTGTACAAAGATATATAGAGCTGCAACAAACAATTATCTTAGTAATCGATTAATCGGTTAGTCTGACGATTAATCACATAAAAAATAGGACTTACTGCGGATTTTTCATTTAACCACTTAAGCATTTTTATAGAACATTAGAAATACCTGAATCTAAATGTGTTTTTTGAAGCAAATAGCCTTTTTTTCAGACTGTATTCTCCAGTTAGCGATTAATCAAATGCTGCATTTGATTAATCAAATGATAAATTGATCATTAATCAAATAAAGCTGAGCTTTTCACATATTGATGTATTGTTTTTTACCTGCATCATCGTGAACCTTATGAAGTGCTTTAACACACAGCTGAAACAAAGAGCTGAACATCAGTTATAAATAAATAAGATAACGGATTAAAACACAATTCAAACTGATAAAATCAAGACCAATGATGGTTCAATTCTACAAATGTCAGCCATACGCTAAAGAGTTTCTGTGTGTTAGGGTTGAATTATTTATATTTTTTTATGCATTTCAGTATGAAAGTAGCTTAAGTGCTTAAATTAAAAGTCTACAGAATGGACCAATTGTCTTTATCTGATCATATCGATTAATCGTCTACTAAAATAATCGTAGAGTTCCTTAGACTTTCTCATTCTCCTGAGTTTTGGACCTTGTGCTTTTCCGTAGATGAAGAAGCACGTCCGCTGCTTCCACTCAGAGAAGATCTTCCAGTGTCCAGACTGCGATAAGGCCTTCTGCCGCCCCGACAAGCTGCGGCTCCACATGCTGCGCCACTCCGACCGCAAGGACTTCCTGTGCTCAACCTGCGGCAAGCAGTTCAAGGTGCGCCGCCGAAGGCTAGCAGCTAGCTTTGTTACCTGAAACCAAACCGTTAATCACTAATGTTTCTCCCACCAGAGGAAGGATAAGCTGCGGGAACACATGCAGCGCATGCACAATCCGGACAGAGAGGCCAAGAAGTCCGACCGGACCCACCGCTCCAAAGCCCACAAAACCAAGGTCCCCTCCACCGACCTGGAAAGCTTCGTGTTCAAATGCAGGCTGTGCATGATGGGATTCCGACGCAGAGGGATGCTGGTGAGCGGCGGCTCTCGGAGACGAAGCGGACTGGGAGTCGGCGCCTCGCTCAGCTCTGGTTTCCTGTCTGCAGGTCAATCATCTGTCCAAACGGCATCCGGAGATGAGGATCGACGACGTGCCAGAGCTGACGTTACCGATCATCAAACCCAACAGGGATTACTTCTGCCAGTACTGCGATAAGGTTTGTTTTTTTTATTTTTATAACAAACACAACACAGAGCCAGTGTAGTTATGATACAAACTGAAGTGTGAAAAAAAAAAAACTGGTGTGGATAAAGGCTAAAAAATTATAATAAATTTACTAAACAAAAGAAATAACTGGTGGCAGCTGCCACTGTTTTGGGGAATGCTGATGTCAGTGTTAGTTGCATTGCCTGTTTGCAAATAATTACTTAATTTGAAATGATGATGTTATTAGTTATTAAAGCTGGTAAGACTTGTACTATTTTGACTTAATTTACCTGATGGAAAGTGGCAGGTCCAGTGGCTTTGGTGGCAGCCGCCACTAATTAAATATGAATTTGTTTGTTTTGAGCAAATCAATAAAAAACAAGAATATATTTGCAAACGTACACACAGACATGCATTTAAAAATGTACACAAAAAATCCAATGTTTTGTAAAAGCAGTGGCAGCTGCCAGCGGAGCTGCCACTTTCCATCAAGTAAATGTAGTCAAAATATTACCAGTCTTACATAGTTTAATACCAACGTATAAACTAAACTATATATATAAACTATATACCAACGTATATACCAATATAACTAACAGGTTTTCTGCAAACCGATTGACATTCCCCAAAGTAGCTGCCACTCATTGAGCTTCCTGTCTCTCCTTTCATCCAGCCGTTTATTGACGGGTCTTTTCTCTGCAGGTGTATAAGAGCGCCAGTAAAAGGAAAGCTCACATCCTGAAGAACCACCCGGGGGCGGAGTTACCCCCCAGCATCCGGAAGCTGCGCCCGGCTGCTCCCGGAGAGCCAGACCCGATGCTCAGCACCCACACCCAGCTGACCGGAACCATAGCAACCGCGCCGGTCTGCTGCCCACACTGTGCCAAACAATACAGCAGCAAGGTGAGCGGGGTTCATCAGCCAGGTCGTCTCCTCACTCAGAAGCAGGGATTTCTAACAAAAACACCTTTTTTTCCCCCCCAGACTAAGATGGTGCAGCACATCAGGAAGAAGCATCCTGAGTTCGCCCAGCTGGCCAACACCATCCACTCTCCTCTGACCACGGCGGTGGTCGCTCCGGCAGTCATCACCGCTGATGGTGCAACAGCAGAGGCTGTAGTGGTGAGATGAACATTCCTCAGAAAGACTCACTGAATGCAGAGAATGAACATTTACCACCATCTAGAGAAGATGATGGATGGATGGATGGATGGATGGATGGATGGATGGATGCTTTGATGGATGGTTGGTTGGTTGGTTGGTTGGATACTTGGATGGATGGATGGATGGATGGATGGATGCTTTGATGGATGGTTGGATGCTTTGATGGATGGTTGGTTGGTTGGTTGGATGCTCTGATGGATGGTTGGTTGGTTGGTTGGATGCTTTGATGGTTGGATGGTTTGTTGGATGGATGGATAAGTGAACAGATTCATTCATTCACTGATGAACTAATTGGATTTTTCAGACTAAATGACAGAAAATCAAAATGTTTCTCTTCACTCTGATTTCTTTCCTGGATTGTTGGGTCAAATATTTTGCTTCATTGCGTCAGACCACCGACCTGCTGACCCAGGCCATGACGGAGCTTTCCCAGACGCTGACCGCAGACTACCGGACCTCCCAGGGAGACTACCAGCGGATCCAGTACATCCCAGTGTCCCAGGCGGGCGGCGGCCTGGCCCAGCCGCAGCACATCCAGCTGCAGGTCGTCCAGGTCGCGCCGGTGAGATAACAACCAGCCAGGCCTTAAATAAAAACAAAAATACATTTTTTATTATACCAGATACTGTTTCTGATTTTCTAAAAAAAATATTTACAAATGACAGAAAATATTTTCAAAAAGTGGCTTTTATGTCAATCATCCCTTCTTTAAATGGTACATCAGAATATTATGGCTGAGCTGTGAATATTTTTGTTTAATTTCCAGAATAAAAACCTCAAAAATTGACCAGAGAGAAACCTTTTAAAATTACAAGAAAAATTTTGAATATTGATTAAAAAAATCTAGTCCCACTAGCAGATTTTTGTTCCACTAACAGGAACATATTATGAAAAATTCACATTTTACAAATTTTTGTACATCTGTTTTGGTTTCAATTGCTTCTACAAACAACTTAAGCGCTTTAAAAACACAAACTAACAAAAAAGACAAACACTTGGCTGTTTATGGCAATAAGTTCATGTTTTTTGGTGTCTGAAAAATGAGCCGTTTCTAAAACCTCCAGAATGTAGCATCACAAATGAGCAGCCACTCCCCGTTACCTAGCAACCCAAACTGAATTCCAGCACGTTTGGTCAACCGGGTATACCACTGTATGCGCTGTTCAATGGCTGCTGGAAAAGACAAGTTCTTTGGTCAAAGGAGTTAAAAATTGGCAGAACAGAGCAAACTAGAATCTCATAAAAAAGTAGCGAACATGTCTAAGGAAGCATAACATGCCACCTTTAAATCTCCAAAACCCAAATATTTGATAGATTTGATGATGGCGTTGTGGTTCTTTGCGTCTGCAGGCCGCCTCGCCTCACTCCCAGGCCCAGACAGTCGATGTGAGCCAGCTGCACGACCCCCACGGCTACAGCCAGCACTCCATCCAGGTGCAACACATCCAGGTGTCGGAGTCGTCCGGCGCCGCTCAAGGCACCACGCAGGTAAATAACTAGAACTCAATCTGCAGGACGATTATATGTCTACGTTGGTTTATGTTGAGCGTCCCTCCAGGGAAACAGTCAGCCTCTAAGCCCCGCCTCCCAGCAGCCCAATCAGGAGCTGAGCCCCACCCAGCTGACCCCCGTCACTCTGGCTCAAGGTCACGCCCTGCAGAGCGGCTCCTCCCAGCAGCAGGGGGCGGTGCAGCATGCCTACATCCCCGGAAACTGGAACTACAGAGGCTACTGTGAGTGACTCTAAATCCACAGCTCTTCTTCTCCTCCTTCTGTTTGGATCCATGAGAATAAAAAGTCAACCCCAAACTGTTCCAGCATCTGAGATCCAGATGATGGCGCTACCTCACGCGCAGTACGTGATCGCGGAGCCCGGCACGCCGGCGTCTGGAGTCAACAGCAGCCAGGTGAAGACGGTGAGTCCCCAATCAAACCAAATCTACCAGAATGTACTCATCCTAAGACAAACTAACTAAACTATCGTTTCCTTGACGACAGCATGTGTCTTTCCACATGGTGGCAACTTTATTTGTAATTTATAATAATAAAACTTAATTTATGGACCTGGAAGTTTTTGTATTTGTCTCTCAGGCGCACTTCGTCATCTCTGAGGGTCAGACTGACCTGGAGACGAAGCAGGCGGCTCCTCAGAGCGCGACCCAGACCGACCACCTGGATCCGCCGCCTGCGACCCAGCAGGCCGCCACGCAGTACATCATCACCACCACGACCAACGGCGGCGGCACCAGCGAAGTCCACATCACCAAGCCGTGACCTCTGGGCGTTTCTGCTGGTCTCACTGAAGAATCACGGCGTGGATCTGTGGACATTTAAAAGAAACGCTCCCAGCACAGTTTTATGTGTCTGAACGTTAATGAGCTGCTGCCAGAACTTTATCAGGAAATTAAAATAAAGTTTCCATCTAGGACTGAAAACACCAACGACGACGGGGGAAACAAACTACTTTTAACATCATGCACTGGAAAATAAAACTGAGTTGTACTTTTTGGGTTTTTTAAAATAAAAATAAATAAAGTGATTTATCCAGGTTTATGTTACAAAATTTTATTTGTGAATGACGTGAAAACCCGGTTAGAGATGTTACAATCATGCAGGGACGTGTCGTCTGTTGGATGTTACCGCACAGTGTTGTTGATTTTTGTGAATTTTCTCCCATCAGTTTCCTCTTCTGACATTTTTTTTTTTTTTTTGCCAGCTGAATCGTTGAGATATTTTAGTATCGGAATCTGTTGTCTTTGTCATCAGGTTTTTATAGTAAAATGTTGGAAAAACAAACACGGCTCATGTGTTCTTCAAAATCATTCCGTTTTAAGCTTTTAGTCTGTGGCTGATTTAGTTTAAAGGTCATGAAAATGTAAATTTAATCTCTTTATGTTGATTAAAGGGGTTTTATTATGTATTTTCCAGACACATAAGGCATTTCTTTATACAACCAATGTATAAAAATTCTGTATTTATCAATATGACTTAAATTAAATGTAACTTCATAATTTAATGTCTTGAAGTTGGGCCTCTGTCTCTTTAAGAAGCACCTGCTCTTTCTTAAACTCCGCCTTTACCTCAATAGTGCTCCTCATTATTCGACTTACAATTGTTCTTTTGGAGTTGTTCTTAAGATATTATGTAAAATTAACTTTTTTTCATCGTGTAATAATGTCAATACACTCCTAATACACATAACAGATGCAATGTTGTGATTACTTCCTGGAGGCGGAGTCTCTTTATGAAGAGTAGGAGCTTCTTAGACAGAGACCCAATTTCTAGTCAAATTCGATATTTATGGCATTTTTATAACAACTGAAGGTAACATAGTGAGTTAAAATGGTTCTATGTGCCTGGAAAAAACATTACTGTCTAATTTTGTGATTACATTTTGCCTTTTTGCCCTCCAATTATTATTAGGGGACAATGCTAATATGTAATTCCTCCTGTTTTAATGACTTAAACAAAAAAAGCTATTATGTTTTATTATTACTACATTAAAACACATTTCTATGTCAGGTTTCAGTTATTTAGACCTGTTTGCGGCACCTTAAATCATCTATTTGTGCTCTAATAGAAACGGCATTTTGTGAATGGGAATCTCATTCATAATGTAATTCTAATTTTAAACGCTAGATGGCAGCATGACTCCATGCTCTGTATTGAACTACATCAGTGAATAAAAATTCGTCAGACATTCTTGATTGGTTCAGTTGAAAAGGAAAAGAAAATATACAAAAGTGAATGTAAATAAAATAATCAACCGTGTCACAGGCTAACTCAAGGCATTTTGCTATTAAATGAATCCAATCATTTCTCATTAACAGTGAATCAGGGGAGAGCGCGAACGCAGTCCCCCACTACCAGAAATTATGCAGTCGAGATTCCCACATTTGGGGAATTCGCAGGGGTCAGCACAACCGGAGTGCAATGGCTGAGCCTCACCCTGGGTGAACCACCTTCATGATCATGGTATCTCCCCTGCCAGGTAAGTATGAGTTGTTACGCTCTGACGCCGGGACGCCTTTCGCGGACATACCCACATCACTCACGGTGCCAACACGTTGTTAGCTAAAAGAAAGAAATTACAGATCTAGGTGGCTAATGTTCCACTAGCTAAAACATTCTGGGATAACTGGGCAATAGAAACCAGGAAAAATGTAGATTTAATGTTGAAAATAACGTTTGATTACCCATAATGCAGCGCTGTTAGCTAAGAAACAACAGGCATATTTTTACTGTTTAAACATCTTCCAACGCCTCACAAACCAGACATAAGGAGTCAAATAAACGTCACCGTGATACTAACAATTATTTTATAAACAGAACATAAACATTTTATTAGTTTTTCTTGTACTTATCACTTCGTTTCTTTATGACGAGCTGCTCCTGCCACCTGCTGTTCATGAGGAGAAACCGCATTCATCAATGCTGGTAAAAAATAGACCAAACTGATTCAATGCAAAGGTGATTGTTCCCCTAAACTTGTTTCTTGTCAACAAGAGACAAAATCAGTCACAAAAGAAATATATACGCTATTCTTCCTACTGCTGTGAGTTACAAAAACATGTAAAATTTGAGGTATGGATTATTTAAACTGCAAACTATTTAATATAATAGATGTTAATTTAAAAGTTTTCCTCATCTTTCTACTGTCAATATGACTCCATAAAAATGGGTGTGGGACACTGAGGAAAAATCCACTGAAACTCTGGTGATTTACAGAATGTCTGAAGCATCAAATCCGATTTATTTGCATAGCATAGCAACAAGGCAGTTAAAAAATCAAGATTTTTCCTTTCTGGGAGACATTGTTCTGATACAAGATGATGAAAAATGTTAAGTGTCTTACAAATAAATGTACAACTTGGACTAAGGATGTAGACATTTTTGTACATATGTGAACAATGCAGTCTTAAAAACCTTTAAATATGCGAAATTAATGGATATGTAATGTTTTTGGGTGGATATTTACTCCTCTGTGGAGACATTCTTTTTCTTTGACCTAAAATGGCCGTAATAATCTCTGTAGACCAGAGTACAGTAGCTCCATTAAATTACACACATTTATAATTGTGCTGGTTAATGCAATGAAATAAGAATCTTAGTGCTTTTATTGGGACACAAACACGCTTTGCATGAAATCAGTCAGGAAAAAGGTTAGACAAAAACATATTTTTTCTAGCTTACTGAACATCTGCAGTAATCCTTGTCATTGTGATTCAAGATAGAGAATTGTATCTAATAAATACTGTCAGCACCTTGTCACCATGGCAACCCAGAACTTTCTGGGGGCAAAATTCCCTTATTCCCAAAGACATCAAATTCAGAGATGCTGATTGGCCAAATGTTTAGAATTCTTCCCTAGCAACCAAAGACAATTGGCTATTTCAATTCAAATTCAACAATACTTTATTTATCCCAAAGGGAAATTAAACATTTTATCTCACATTGATTCACTTTCTTCAAAGAGTTATTGTAGATAGTTATGGCTGTTGACAAGACAGACCTTTAGCTTCTACAAAAGAGAAAAGTCACTGTTGATTGAGAGTCATTTGGTGCTAATAATTCAAGCCCACACTTTTTCTTAACCCTCCTATTATGTTGCAGGTCAAATGGACCTGTTCTAAAAATTTAGTTTTTTTTTTAAAATAGTTGGAAGTATTATTTTTGCATAAAATGTTTTCTATTTGTCTTAATAGGCGCACTCTACATATAAATTGAACATTTATTCATTTTACACATTTGTAGCCCTTCCTGCGTCTACTTTTTACATAGATACTTACCTGGCAGGGGAGATACCATGATCATGAAGGTGGTGGAGACGATCATGTGTGCATAAGATGGCTTCATCCCTGGCAACGTCTGGTTCCCGAAGGAACGCAGTGAAGTTTGACTTGAGAGGTGAGATGGAAATGGATAGACTTCAATTTAGCCGTCTGATTTTGCAAAAAGAACTGGAGATTTTGCTGACACAGATGGACTATATTTTTGCCCTACCAGGGAAAAAAACATTTGAAGTAATATTTACTAACAACACTTTTTTCAAAAAATGTTTGGCTTCCTTTGGGAAGCTGAAGGAGACAAGACCTCACTTAGCCAATTTAGAATTGTTTCCTCTTTCGCAAATTGACCCCAAATCTATTACAGTGCTCATGTTTTCTGAACAAGTTCGGATGGAGGATATAAAAACTTGGCTACAACAAAGATGTTTGGTGAAACATGGATATGAAATAAGGGATGAAGATGGGGTGAGAACTGGAGCTAGACGGTTTTTTGTACACCTGCGAAGAAACCCGAAGACAGGAGAAATTCTCCACTTACCACCTGTGATACAGCTGGGGGTGATAAGAGGTTATGTCTTCTACCCAGGCCAACCCAAGACTTGTCGAAAGTGTGGATCATTACAACATCTGTCTGCTGAATGTCGCAACGTATATTGTAAAAACTGTGGAAAAGAAGGACATTTAACCAAAGATTGCCCAGAATCATTGAACTGTAATCTTTGTGGAGGGAAAGGGCACATATTCAAAACGTGCCCCAAATCATATGCCAATAGAGTCAAGACTTCTGTTTCTCATCATGAGGACGTAACTGCGGACCTGGGAGATCAACTATTACAAATGAAAACAGGTGATGAATTAGACGAAGATCGACGTCGGGACGTTGAGGACGGACAGAAGAGGAAAGACGGAGAAACTTTTTTGCCACGGGCACTGCAGGAAGACGAACTCCAGCTGGCGGGAGAGGAGCAGCTGGACCTAATTACGCCTGAGGAATCTCATCAATTGGATCCACCTATGGTGCCTTCAACGCATGAAGTGGAAGGATTGAAGAACCCCTTTAGACTTATAACAAGTGGAGAATGCGGAGAAGCATTGGAACAGACTTTGAAGGATTTATTTCCACCGCAACAAGAAGAATCGCAGGATAAAGTCTCTTTTGATGATAGCGCTTCTCTATTCTTAGAGGAGAAAGGAACAATGGAGGAGGAACCTTTCCCCTTAGACATAGGACCGGTGAACCAAGTGTCTTCAAACAAGAGACCACAAGGCCCTTCAACGGATTCCTCTGGAGGGCCTGAAATAGAATACTGGCCAGCAGCTTCGCAGAACCCTACTCCATTTTTGGATGATCAGGGTTTGATGACCTTCACAGATATTACCCAAATATCTGGAGGAGATCAGGAAGCTGAGAAAAAAGAGACTTGGAGATCGCAAAGGAAGAAAAAAAAAAGGTAAAGACTAAGAAGTAGCATTATTTGGTTTGAGTGATAGTTTTCTTTGGTTTAATTTTTTTTAATTTCGGTGTTACTTTCCTTGCCTTTGTTTTGGATAATTTTTTTTATTTTTTGAGTTTTGTTTTTTTTTCCCTTCCCTTAAATACAACATGACTTTAAGTATAACTACTATAAACACTAGGGGCTTAAACGACCCAGTGAAATGTCAAACGGTATTTAATTTCCTATACAATTCGGGTGGCGATATTTTTTTATTACAAGAATGTTCTCTCTCCTTTAGAGACAATTATAAGAAATTTCAAGATCGATGGCAACATGGTTTATCCTTTTGGTCAGGAGATAACTTAAATAGAACATCTGGTGTGGTAACTTTGTTGAATAATAGGACAATTCAGATAGAAAAGTCTGAAAACATAATCGATGGAAGAATTTTGTTAATAGATATTGAAAAACACGGATGTAAAATGAGAATACTTAATGTATATGGCTCAACAGACATGCAAGAAAGAGTGACCTTATTACAAAATTTACAATATTATTTGTGTAATGGAAGACATGTAATCTTAGGGGGTGATTTTAATTGTATTTTGGAAAAAAAGATTAAGCAATACAGGTATCAATTTACCACATAGAGTAGACTTAAGTTCACAAGTGTTCAACAATCTTATACATGACTATAAACTCAAAGATACTTATAGACATTTACACCCACAAGAAGCAGGTTTCACCTGGTCCAATGAGACAACCTTTTCAAAAATAGATTATATTTTAACATCTAGTACAGTCTTACTGGTTTCTAGCAAAATCGAACCAGTTCCCTTCTCGGACCACCATTTACTAAATGTTATTATGGAAATTCCTAATACTCAAAAACCGAACTTTGGAGTATGGAAATTAAATACAAGTATACTAAAAGATAAAAAAGTAGTAGAAAAATCTAAAAGGAAATTAGAGCAATGGTTATCTTTGTGTTCTATATATGATACAGTAGGTGAATGGTGGGTAGAAATAAAGAACAGAACTAAAATGTTCTTTTGTCGAGAAGGAAGAAGATTAGCAAAAGAAAGAAGAGAATGGCAAAAAAGAAAACAAGCCAAACTTCAGAGATATTATAAACTATTATATATGGGTTTCCAGGTCAACGAGGAAATAATGAAGTTAAAAAAAGAGTTAATGACGATAATGAATGAAAAGAGTAAAGGGTTGATGGTAAGGAGTAGAATACAACATTTTGAAGAAAATGAAAAATGCACAAGGTATTTTTTTAGAAAATTACTTTGTACTAAAACGACTATGGATAAACTAATCAATGAAAAAGGTGAAGAAATATGTGAAGATCAACAAATTTCAACCGAAATTCATGATTATTATAAAAATCTATATAAATAGCAAATGGGTAACGACGATTTATTGGTTGAAATGTTATCTAATTTATCGAATAAACTAATTGAAACAGAAAAAACTAGACTTGACCAAGAAATAACGATTAATGAACTCTTTGAAGCTTTGTCAAGTATGGAAAATAATAAAACACCTGGACTCGATGGATTACCTAAAGAATTTTACATTGTCTTTTGGGACTCTATAAAAACTCCCTTATTGCAAGTCTACAGAGAAGCATTTAACGAAGGAAAGTTCCCTAACTTAATGAACCAAGGTTTAATAACACTATTATTTGAAAAAGGAGCAAAAACAGATTTAAAGAATTGGAGACCTTTAACTTTATTAGGCACAGATATGAAAATAATAGCCAAAGTTTTGTTTTTTCGGTTAAGTACAGTTACCGAATCTATTATTGGGAAAGAACAAACTTGTGTGATGAGAGGAAGAAAAATGACTGATAGTTTAGCATTGATTAGAGATGTTTTTTTATATACCCAAGAAAGAAAACTCCCTATGGCAATTTTAGGAATTGACCTAGAAAAAGCCTTTGACAGGATTAACCATACCTTTCTAAGAAAAACTTTAGAACAATTTAATTTTGGAGACATTTTCATAAGATGGATAAAAGTTTTATATAAAGAATGCAGTAGTATGGTGTCAGTGAACGGCAACCTAACCCCCCCTTTTTTCATTAATATAGGTGTAAGACAAGGATGTCCACTATCTCCAGTATTATTCATAATAGCTATGGAACCATTAGCATGCGCAATTAGGTCAAACAAGAATATAAAAGGGATAATTCCACCGGGCAATGAAGGCAAAGAAGTAAAACTATCGATGTATATGGATGACTTGACGCTTATGTTGATTGATAACATTTCCATTCATGAAAGTTTGAAAACATGTGAGAAATTTACAAAAGCCTCTGGTATGAAAATTAATAGACAAAAAAGTGAGATATTATATTCCAATTGGACCGAAACAAAGGAAAACTGGAGCTTAATAGAAAAAATGACTACAATAAAGATATTAGGTATAATATTTGGAAAAGATATGGTATCTGAAAATTGGAAAACAAAACTCCCAAAAATACAGAGCAAATTGATGCTTTGGAAAGATAGAGACTTATCATTTATAGGCAAAGTATTAGTGATAAAAGCTGAAATAATTTCTTCCTTGGCTTTCTTAGCAGCAGTCTTCCCGACGCCTCACAAAGTGATGTCATCAGTGAGGAAAATGATGTTTAATTTTTTGTGGGGCAGTAAACAGGAGAGACTGAAAAGAGATATTATGTACAGGTCAACTGCAAACGGTGGAAGACATGTACCAGATATAGCATCCAAACTTAGGGCAATGTTTGTATTTCCGATTTTAAATGTATGTTTAAACCCAAATATGGATCCCTTATGGGCTCCGTTTATAAGATTTTGGTTGGGTGGTAGAATATTGAAACATTGGAATAAAAGACTACCATTGAACGTTCCTTTCTCAGACAAATATCCTCCTATATTTCAAACGATAGTTCAGATGTTGAAAAGAGACTTTAAATCAGTAACATCAGAAGCAGTCACAAGACTGATAATAGAAAATACAATATCAGCTTCTGACAGATTAACACCTGTTGATAAATTAAAAGAAGAAAATGTGAAAATAACATGGAAAAATGTCAATAACAAAAATCTGCTATATACTCATAAAGATTTAGCATGGCAAATGGTACATCAGTGTCTCCCGACGAGAGCCTTCTTGTATAGGAGGAACTGCACAAGAAACCCACGTTGCCCTAGACTTAGTTGTGGCGATGATGAAACTATTAAGCATCTCTTTTGGTCATGCCCATTTGCAAAAAAAAGTCTGGTATCTTATGTCACCGTGGTTGCTGGATTTGTGTGAAGAACCGTTAACATATGAAATGGTAATTTATGGGATTTTGAAAGAAAAATATGACAGGAATGAACTCTTTTGGTGGATTATAATTAACTGTGTCAAAGAAGCGATTTGGAAAATAAGAAATATTTTGATTTTTAAAAAATATGAAATATTGGAAGTCCAAGCAATAAAGATTGTGGTTGAGTCGGTTAAGGACTATATTTGGAAATGGTGTTTGGGTAACATAAAAGAGAAGGAATTGTTGGCTTGGAAAGTACCTATGGCTTTTTTGAAGATGGTTAAATAACATTTGCCTTTACTTATTATATTACTTGTGTGAGTCTTTGTTATCTTATTAGAACTAGACGAAAATTTGTAGCCAAGATTTATTTTTTTGCCTTTTTCCTGGCCGTTGTTTTATTACTTATTTAATTATTTGTTCCTTATTTTATTTAATTACCTTTCCTTTTGTGCTAAAGGTATGCACTTGAATTATTTATTATGTAATTGCGAATTTTGTCTTTTTCCTGTTTTTTGTCAGTGATTATATTTGTTGAGAACAAATAAAATTCTTTGAAAATTGAAATTGAGCCAAGTAATTACTGCAATGCACTAGCACATACAAGTGGCTTCAAAATAAACAGCTTTGCAACCCACCTGAACAGAGGGACAACATCATGTCAATTTTTCTACTAGTTTTTTTCCTGCTCTATCATGATGAACCCCCAGCCAGGCGAGTTAAATCCGACCAGGAGTCTCAGGACGTCTTTCACAGTCACACCCACCTGACTTATGGTGCTACACACCGTCAAAACGAGCCTGGAGGCTGTGGTTCTACTGTACACCAGTTTCTGCAGACTGGAAGAACTGGGTTGTAAAAAGCAGGAAAATGTTAGATATTTGCGTTAAAACAGTCAAAGTCTAGTTACCCACAATTCAATGCTACACTATCACAGCTGCAACTAATGAACTCTCACTTTTCCACTTTTAAACTTCTTGTAAATCCTCAACAACCAACGACAGACACATGTACATCACCTTGTTATTAACAAGTATTCTATAAAAAGAGAGAAAACATAAAAAGCATTTTATTATGTTTACTTGAGTAAAGTCCAATCACTTCCTGTTTCTGTTTTGTATGACATAATAAGCTGTCCTACTGCTACCACCTGCTGTTCATTACCAAAAAATGCATCTGTGGCAGAGCAGCATAAACAGGATACTACCACGTATTGGAGCCATGGTAGAGAAAAGAAGAGTGCATTTTCACCAAAAGACTCAAACATTTGCTAGAAAAAATAAACTACAAAAACTAATTGATCTCAGGAATTTTCAAGAAAAAAATAGGAAATTTATGCAATTAAAAACTCAAAGATTTGCTACATAATACTCACATTTTGAGGTAAATATGAGAAATATTTGTAAAATTACAATATCACAAAAAAACAATCAAAAGTCCTAATTGTAACATTGCACATTTATCCCTTTAATTGTGATAAATTCTGAAAATGTATTACTTAAACAGAGAATATTCAAGTTAGAAGATCTTTGAGGTCATTTTTACAACCAGCACCTTTTTTGAGAAATGCCTGTGAACGTTTGGGAGATTGAAGGAGTCCAGACCGCAGTTGGTAAACTTTGAAATGATCTCTCTCAGAGGACGGAACCCATGACAGTCACAATTCTCGTGTATTCAGAACAAGTTCGTATGGAAGATGTTAACCCTTGGCTGGAACTGCGATGTACTGTGACTGGTGCTTATGAATTAGAAGATGAGGACGGCATTCGAACAGGTGGTCGACGTTTTTTGCCCAGTTGAAGAAGGACTTGACTACTGGAGAGACTCGTCACTTACCACCTGTTCTACAGCTGGGAGCAATTGGAGAGTATGTTTTCTACCCAGGCCAGATGAAGGTCCTAGCAGCACCTTTCAGCAGAATGTAATAATGCACATTGTAAGAACTGTAAAGTTAATGGACATTTGACCAAGGATTGCCCTCACCCAGTGAATTGCAACCTTTGTGGGGAAGGAGACCACACTTTTATGACTTGGCCTAGGTCACATGCCAACCGAGTCAAATCGGCCTCATTCAGCAAACCATTAAACCTGGGAGACAAAGTGGTTCAAGAATCAATGGATTCAGCAGTGAGACCACTGGAGCGGTTCGCAGCCAAGTGTGAAGCAGCCGATATGAGGATCAGTGTCTCCAAATCCCAAGCCATGGTCTTGAGCCGGAAAAGGGTAGAGTGCTTTCTTTGGGTCGGGGGGGGGGGGGGTCCTGCCCCAAGTGGAGGAGGTCAAGTATCTCGGGATCTTGTTCACGAATGAGGGAAGAAGGGGGCGGGAGGG
>CAEFZY010029047.1:0-21583 GCA_903066815.1 Brachyrhaphis roseni | reverse complement strand
GCTCGGCAATGTTGGAAATGCGGAGATCGCAAAACTTCATAAACTATAAGACTGCTAATGATATCTGCAAAAATAATTCTGTTTATTAATTTCCGACGAACCGAATGGACTTAAAAACAGCTTTGAAAAGCTAAAATTGCTATTGTCAATCCATTTTCAACATGAACGTTGTGCATTGTCAAACATCTTTTTTCGTTTTTTCTATTTTTCATTGTTTTATTAAACTTTCAAATTGCCACGTAAATCAGTGACGTTTTGACTAGTCAGAATGCTAATTCAAGATATCTGTAATGTCATTTTGACTCATGTTTCTTTTCTGTCCAACTAGTTCATTTGGAAGTAGCTCATACCCTTGACACTGATTCTTGCATTAATGCAATCAGAAGATTCATCTGCAGGCATGGTCCAGCCTCTTCCATCAGATCAGATAATGGCACAAATTTTGTGGGAGCCAATAGAGTGCTAAAATAAAGTCTGGCTGCCTTAAATCAGAGTAAAATCCAAAAGGCTCTGGTCCAGGATGGCATAAACTGGCATTTTAATACACCTGCAGCTTCACACCATGGTGGCATCTGGGAGCGCTTGATTCGTTCAGTCAGGAGTGTACTCACCTCAGTTTTAAAACAGCAGGTTTTGGATGATGAAACACTACAAACTGTTTTCTGTGAGGCTGAAGCCATTTTGAATGACAGACCCATCACTTTGGTCTCTGATGATCCAAATGATTTAGAAGCCCTCACACCAAATTACATGTGTCCTGACGTTAAAGAGCAAACCTGTTCTGCCACCTGGACTGTTTCAAAAACAAGACCTGTACCTCAGGCGCAGATGGAAGCAAGTACAATATATGGCTGAACTCTTTTGGAAAAGATGGATCTCTGAGTATCTGCCCTTACTGCATGAAAGACAAAAGTGGATGAGACAGAAAAGAAACATCTCTCCCGGAGACATTGTCCTGATCGCAGATGCTACAGCACCAAGAGGATGTTGGCAGATGGGGAGAGTCCTGGCAGTCAAAGCTGATGGATGAGGCCTGGTTTGCTCAGTACAACTTCAGACCAAAACCAGTGTGTTGGAGAGGCCAGTGACGAAGCTCTGTCTGCTCCTGGAGGCATCTGCAGACTAAAGACATTCCTATTCTATTCTTTCTTTCTTCTCTTGCAGGTTCATAATTATGAAGAACAAAGAAGAATTATTTAATGTCTTTGCATTAATGTAGGATATTTATTGAGGTTGTTTAGAATAGCTCCTTTAGTTTAGAGATGTAATTGTGATTTAATGCACAATTAGGGGCTGGAGTGTAGGAGCCATTTGTTCTTTTAAATGGGTTCTTTGATTAGTAATTCACTTAATTAGTTTTAGTTTGGGACGTGGGTGTGTCACAGCATAAATAGGTGGGTTTTAGGAAGCTCATTATGCACGTGGTGGTCATATGGTGGTTTTTTACCAGTCAGCTAATCAGTCAGCTACTCAGTCCTAGTCTTGTCATTCAGCAGTCAGTCCTACTCTTTCTATCTAGTCAGAGAACAGATGCAGGAAAAAACAGAATCTTGTGATGCCTGTAAGCTTGCTTGCCTGAAAGTGGAATAAAACAAACAGAACTGCATTTTGACCTTTTTTGACTTTTTGAACTGCGTAAACCGGAATCTACATGCATCAGGTGACTATTTGAGTTAGATTTACGTTTTGTTTTGATCACTTTTGAATCTTGAGTTTTTTGATTTTTGGAATTTAAGTTTGGACAAATAGTCACTACACCAAGCAAAGAGATTTTGGGGAAGAAAGCAGCAAAAACTCAGATAAATAATGGGTGCCAATGCTGCTGTGGCCTAAATGAGCAAATAATATTTGGTCTAATATTTGGTCAAATACTTGGAGAATATTTTATTAAGACCAAATTCACCTTGAGGGTTTGTACATCCATTACAAATCCATTTAAACAATGATTATATGCGTCCATAGATTTCAGGTCGTGAAGCTCCTCCGTGGAGTATGCATTCTTCATGTTTCCTAAGTAGTGAATTATGTCATAGAAGGAGATCAGAGGTAGCTTGTCCACTTCAACTGACATGTTTTCATTATCTATCTCATATGTGTCAATTCAGACGTCAGTGATTTTGTCCATCCTCTCTCTATGTCCAGATGATAGAGGGATCAGACCTCTGGAAGATGTTCATCTCTGCTTTAGACTGAAGGCAGTTAGTAGCACCAAATTTTGTCCAGAGGTATCAGCGTAAAGTGGAGTATATTCAAGGTCACACCACATCACAAACTTCACTGAATGAAATTTAATTCAAAGAAACTGAAAATATTAAGAATCACTTGCACTTCACAATGAAGCTCCGAGTTGTTTGATGAAATATGGAAAAGTTTAGGGGTATGAATATTTTTGCAAAAAGATATACACACTCTAAAGGTAAGAGTGTCTATAAAGGTCAGAGCAAAAAGTCATATTAAAGACTCTGATACATCACTATTATTAGGTCTAAATTTAAATAAGTGGCTGAAAAACAGCTCAGAAAAACAGAGGACAACACAATGTTTTAAAGTCCAAAGGTAAGGTGAAGGACAAACACAGCAGGAAAAATCTGACTACCATGATGAAACGCAGGATGAACCATGAATGTCATGATGCGGTTTGGTGTAGAAACGCAGGGCGGATGGAGGTGGGTAAGTTACTGGGAGGAACTTCTCATTCTGTAAATATTTGATGGCAAGGCTGAAAATGATTGAGGTCAGATGAAGTGGCTCAGTGTGTTCATTGTTGACGGAGAATGAAGGAACGGTGGAGGTTGGAGTGGAGCATGGAGACTTTAAACAAGTCTTACGCTGTGTGCTCCATTCCTGGAGCTGGCCTTGCGCTCTTCAGGGCGGTGAGCGTGGAGGGGTCGGCTGCAGGGTTGTGAATGGTGGGGGTGTGTGTGAGAGATGCACTCTGAGTCATAGTACTGAGGAAGGGGTGGGCGAGCGGGTGCTCTGGTGCCTTCTTTAATTGGGCTGGGTGGCACTGCCTGTTGACAGTTAAACAGCACAGCTCAGAACCAAGACAGGAACACACTCACACCGTCACACTGAGGACAAGCTTACTGGTGAAGACAGTATAAGCTCAGTGGCGTGCTCACATCGCACACATTATGCACAAGCTGGAACAAAGATGCATGTTCACATGTCCAAACTGCTGTCTGTAGGCTACAGAAACACGCCTACCCAACATGCAGCAGGGACATGTTGGCTACAGTAGATACACCAGACAGACATCTCTTCACTAAACTGCCTGTGCTGGAATTTGAATTTTAAACTGTTGGACCGCTCCCCAAGTCATCTTCTGTTGTGAAGTACAAAGCTGCATTTTTTAAAAAATGAGTACAATGAAGAAGTTCATGTGTTTCATGAATTAACCTCAAGAAGTGAAACTCAAATATTACTCGTATTCATTCCACACAGAGTGATATCGATCAGCTTCTCATGATTTTTGGCTCACAGTTAAGGAGAACTCAAAAATTTGTTCAGAAACAAATCTTTGATTATTAATGATCAAACATTTCTAAGATTCCTAATAATCAGAGAAATAATAAAGGATTTTAATTCAGAAATGTTATATTGCAGTTTTGTTACACCCACATAATCATGGGAAAGAATGCTGACTTTACAGTTGTCAAGCAACTGGTTCAAGCAACCAGCTTTCAGGGTGTTTGACAAATGTCACAGAATCCAAACCACAAAGATAATTTTATTTTCCAACTTGTTTTGGTCAAACATACCAATACCTACTTTAATAACCATGGTAACACTTGCAAACTGGCATGACCTAAACCCCACAGAGAATCTGAGAGACACCAGTTGACCCAAAGTCTGCTATTATGGAAAATGACCTGTACTTGTATCAAGTCAGAAGACTGCAAAGCACTTCACACATGAAGTCAGTCACCCATTCATATACTGACAGTGGTGAGTTACATTGTAGCAACAGCTGCAAGGCTGCCATGCACCGGTACCACCAGGCCCTCAGGCAAGGACAACAACAGAAATATGTGGTCCGGGGCTTTGAACTGGCAAGTCACTGGTTACAGGATGAACTCCTGCCTCCTGGACATCCTGAACAGCTCAGCAGAACCACAAACTGATGTCCTCCATACCACACCTCATTGATCCAGTGATTCAAAAGGAGCCAAAGCAAGTACTCCAAGTACTGCTAGCAGATACTGCACAATACATGGACATATTGTTCAGTACTTAAGCTATAGGCCTGTGTGTTGTTGGATTCATCAAATAGAAGCTTAACTTTCTGAATTGAATAACTGGAATAAGTATTATGATTATATTTTAATTCAATAAGGTACCTTGAACTGACTTAAAATGAATCTTACTGATATATCAGAAATAATTAAATCTTGTCTTTTAATAATGAAAAAAATTTCAAAAGGGCAGTGTTTCCCAACTCTGGTCCTCAAGGCATACTGCCTTGCATGTTTTAGATGTTTTCCTGCTTTAATACACCCAATTCAGATGATTGCAGTTCAGCAAAACCTGGCAACTGAAATCACCTGGACTGAAGAAAGGAAACACCTAAAACATGCAGGGCAGTGTGCCTTGAGGCCCAGGAATAATGTGATATACTGTAGTATAAACAGATGTCACTCAACACTAAGCAAAGAGATTTTGGGGATGAAAGCAGCAAAAACTCAGATAAATAATGGGTGCCAATGCTGCTGTGGCCTAAATGAGCAAATAATATTTGGTCAAATATTTGGAGAGTATTTTATTAAGACCAAAGGTTATGATTTAAATTAAGTGATAGAAGTAATGTGTGGGCTTTACCTCATTTTTCTGCTGACTGGAAAGAGGTGTTGAACCAGGAAAACCTGCAAAATATAACAAAAAGAGTAGAAATATCTGGAGGAACCACTAAGTCAGACCAAAATCCCCAAAACCAACTAAGCGCAGCCAGGAACATGGCTGCCTGAGCATAAGAAGCAATCGCTGAGCTAACTGCCTGTTGGATTAACAGGAACTCACATTTTAGAGTAAAATCATCTTCAATCCCATCTACTGTAATAAATTAGAAGACTATTGAAAAGCCCATTTATTTTAGATACTTTATCACTAAATGAATCAAATTATATAGATTAATTCCACACAGATGAATGTTTGAAAGCTTTCATTTCTATTATAATTTTAATAATATAAAACTTGACATTTAAAATATGATTTTTATATAATACCAACAAAAAGGTATTTTTAAAAACAGAAATGTGGGCTTGTCAAATCATGTTTCATACCTATTTAGTGGTTGCTATTTTCATAAGGTTTTTTTGTTGTTGTTGTTGTTTCCCCACCAGGGGGCTTTTTGTGGGCTCTAGTGTCCCTTATTTAACAGTAGGCTGACAGGAGGGGGGTAAGAAGAGGGGGGAAGACATGAGGCAAATATTGTCAGGTTCAGGAGTCGAACGCGATGGCCGAGGACTCAGGGCCTCCAAATGTGGGTTGTGCTAACCCCTACGGCACCACGGCACGCCCATTCATAAGGTATTTTTAATCTGACAAATGAGACTCATTGAAATGTATATAGCTTATTGAATATGGCTGTATTACAGTAGAAAAAGATTTGGATGCCAAGGTTGCAGAAAAGTTTTGGAAGTGATCCGTTTCATAAACTCACCACACTCTGTTCTCTGCTGAGGTTTAGTTTTAGACAGAGCCTCCATCACGTCCTGGATCCTCCAAAGCTCCTTCTGGATCTGGATGTGTCGCTGACTTGGAGGTTCTGTCTAAGACATACACACACAAAAGAAACATATAGTAAGAGAAGAACGTCATTAAGGCACGAGACACCAATAAAGAGTGTGTGTTTGTGAGTGGGTCTGGGTCTGTCTGATACCTGTGGGCTGCCCAGGGCCTCCAGCTGCTCCAGCAGTTTGGTCCTGGCCAGAGTAACGTCTGCCTCCAGCTGCTCATACTCCTTCAATGATCGCTCCAACTCCTGGGAACAACAATGACACACAGAGTGTGTACAGATGTGTGTGTCCATATGCTGTGCATGTGAGTCTTAGACCTGCATTTAGTAATAGGTAGGGGTATGAATGTTGACACCAAGGTTTTCACATTGGTGACTCTGTCTTCATGCAATTAGAATCTAAGAAATTCCTTTACAAACGTATTAGAAAACTTTATAACTAATATTATATACATCTGATTATATATTTATATATGCATCTAGATAGATGATAAGGGTGCCTTTCTTAATAAAAAGTATATATTAAATAAGCACCAGTTCAGCTTACAGTGTGTGTTCATTGATCTATTTGACACCATTGACCATGTACCACTATTGGGAAAATGTGAACAATATAGCCCTACATATGTCTATATATTTGAATACATGCATATTTGAATATAAATGTGTGTATGTGTGCTTATGTATGTACTTATATTGACAGCAGATATCTTTCATTTTCGTCAAACGCTGAGTCTATAGGAGAGTATAAGCCTTGGCTTCAGGCTATTCGTTTTTTGGTAAATTTTTGTTTTTTAAAGTAGCATTTTATTTTGTTTCTGTGTTTATGCTGCCATAGACTTTGGCTACTGGCGGGCAAACTGACCTCTTCTTCTCACTTTCTTCTCCCACTCCTTCTATTTGATGTTATTTCAACTGTTAACTTTTTGTTTTCTCTGAATAATTTTTCTCTTCATGAAAGCTACATCAGGTCTGTTGTTCTGATTGGCAGATTCCTTCCCAAAAGAGGGCATCAGCTGAGATAATGCTTCCATCAACATTCTCTTATCAAGATAAAGTAATCTTAGTCTGAACTTACAGTGGTGACTCTGGACAACTCCCTGCAGGTGCTGAGCAAGCCGCTCTGCAGAACATCTCTTTGTTGGACCAGGCTCTGCATGGCTGCCGTGTTGGAGCCACTCTGCTCGCCCAGCTCCTGACTGGCTGACAGCAGCACCGTCTCCAGAGTGTGCTGCCACAAAACAACAGAAACTCCTTACTGCATACCTGAGACCGTTTTCCATGTGGAAAGGTGAGCTTGCTCTGCTCAGGGCGGTACCTTTTCCCTGTGCAGCTGCTGCAGCTTCTCTTCCTGCATCCTCAGCACCTTGTCCTTCTCACACAGTCTGCTCAGCTTGGTCTGATGTAAGTAAACACCGAGATCAGCTGTGCAGTTCATGAGCTGCTCAGCATTTTACTTACAGCAAAGCTTTCTTACCTCTACATCAGCCTTGTCAATGGACTGGTTTAAAGAGCTGTCTTTAAAATCTTCTGGAGTGATCTGAAAGAGGAAGAACATTCAGACTGGACCAATGGGGGGCGCCAACAACCCATCAGCTAAGATCAAATGAAAACCAGTTTCTCCTCACTTTGAGACTGTGCAATGATATTCCTTAAATGCCCTTCTATGCCGTTAATGAAAGACATCAGCACACTTATTCACAAATCATCAAGGTGGCAGTTAATCAAGATGTAAACTTACCAATGATTTACATTTTGTACAAGCATATACTATGCTTTTGGGGTTTAGAGGCAAATCACATAAAAATGGGAATACCATGGAGTCCCATTATGTACGTAGTGGAAGACTCAGTGGTTTTTAGAAAAATGCTGTTGAAAACTATTTTGCAGCTCAGAGAGAGAGCTTACAGAGTGTAAGGAAGAACTGCCAGTAAAATAATGCAAACATCTCAGAAATTCCTTTCAAAAGGGTTATTTCATATGGAATACACAACAGCTTCCTCTCTGTTAGCTGAGGTTAAATGTTGGAGAAAAGGAACAAAACAAAAATGTTGTAGAAGGGGAGCATAGAGGTAGATAAAGGTAAATGTTGAATCTCCACAGCACAAGATTAAGAATATCATGGAAAAAATGCATAATATAATATTTCTACCAAATATGCAGAAACAACTGAGAAGCCCCACAGCACATTTTCACAGGCAGTGGTGATGTGGAGCTGCATGTCACAGCACATCAACATGACCAGGCTCTATAGGAGGATCCTGACATGGGTCCATCCTGCAGAGCTAACCTCTTAACTACTGCATGAAACAGATAGAATCTCAATGATGATGACTGTTGCTTTCTTACATAGTGAAGTGAGAAAAACTTCTAGTTGGACTCAAGAAAGCTCTGCTAACCTGAGCAAACCCAATTCACACAAGCTGCCCCTCTGTACGGACCTCAATCAGCCTTTCACAAAGGGTAGAAGTCATTTTTTTCATCAAGAAATTCATTTTCAATACAGCCAAAGAATATCTGAAAAATACATCTTTAGAAAAACTCATCTTGACATGTAGATATGTTTTGTACACAACAATCTATGGCAGATGAAGAAAGGTGAAGGGTCTATGTGACAGTACATGTGTGTCCCATGCTTCAGTTTGGGTCATTTTCAATAAAGGAAAGCATCTCAAATGGCAGGTGCTGAATTAAAATGACATATTACAGACATCAGCTGTTATATCTGGGAAGGATCCAGTGACTGGTGTTGAATGGTTCACTGCATCAATGTGGTGAAAATGGGGCTTGATGGTAGAGATGTGGATACACAACAACTGGGCAACCACAGCAAAGTTTTGGCTGGAGTCTGCTGTACTTCAAGTCATGTTGAAACATTGGAGCTTTGCTGGAAACAAAGTAAAGCTGCAGGGCAAACTCAAGTTTATTCCTATGTACTCAGATAAAAAGTAAAGTCTTCAAAGGATTGCTTGTTTCTTTTGAGAAATAACTCCTCAATTTCCAGTTTTTTTGGGGGGAACTTTCCATTTAAACCAACCTCATTCAGCTCTTACGTTGATGCTCTAATGTTTAACCATGAAACTTAGGTGAGTTAGCAGTTGTGTATGGGGAAATGGTTCTGCCATAATTGAAGAGCACACATTTTCAGTCTGAAAAAGGGATTTCATATTTCATTTCATTTTGTTCTCAAAACTTTTAATAATTTTCTTTGAATTTTTATGTTGAAAGCATGACTTCATATCTTTCTTTTCAAAACTTGTAATGATTGTACTCAAAAGTTCTCGTGCTCACAATCTCTGCTCGGAGCAAATCTTCGCTTGCAAAACTCTCTGCTGGTTTGGTGGAATTTTCCTGCCATAAGCCAAGAGCACATATTTTCAGTCTGAAAACAGGATTTCATGCCTTTTGTTCTCAAAACTTTTAATACTTTTGCTTACATTTTCATTTTAAAAGAAGGACTTTATGTATTTCTTCTCAAAACAATTGTAATGCTCGTGCTCACGCTTAGTCTCTGCTTGGACTCTCTGCTCACTTATGAAACATGGAACTGCCTTAGACAGATATCATGTCGTGACTATATTGTCTTTGGTTGGGTGAACGAAATCCTAAGATCAGAAGGCTGTTAGTGATCAGTAGCAAACTGCTGGCGACTGTTTACTGTACTACAGAGTAGAAAGCTGACGTAGTTGTTTCCCCCTTCATCAAGTGGGTGGTGCAGGTTGCTACAATCGATAGTAGACACATAGGCACACCCACTAGAAGGAAACAAATGCACCCAGTACAACACTTTCATTCGATTGGCTGAGAGGTTGCCAGGCGATTGTGCCAAGAAGCAGTTCCATGTTTTGTAAGCAATCAGAGTCCCAGCAGAGGCTAAGTGTGAGTGCGAAAAGTTTTGAGTACAAGTCTTAGAAGTTTTGAGAAGAAATACATGAAGTTATGCTTTCAAAATGAAAATGCAAGCAAAAGTAATCAAAGTTTTGAGAACCAAAGGCATGACATTCTGTTTTCAGACTGAAAATGTGTGCTCTTGGATTATGGCAGAAAAATTCCACCAAGCGAACAGAGAGTTTTGCAAACAAAGATTTTCTCCCAGGAGAGACTAAGTGTGAGCGCAAAGAGACGTTTTGAGAAGAAATTCATGAAGTCCTGCTTTCAAAATGAAAATGTAAGCAAAAGTATTAAAAGTTTTGACAACAAAATATATGAAATGCTGCTTTCAGACTGAAAATGTGTGCTCTTGGATTATAGGCGAAACATTTCCCAAATAGTTGTGAAGCTAAAACTCCATGACAAGGTTGTGACCCAGCCAAAACTCTCAGCAGATGGCTGGACGGGCTATGTGCCGCTTCAAGTGAGCACCTTCCAAAAACCTTACTTGCTGGTAGAGTTGCGGCCTTGGTGCCGAGTTCTCAATCATAGTGTGAATCATGAAGATAAGAGGCTCATTCTCCTTCGTCTAGCATCAGTGCCGGGAAGAAGAGGATACAGTGGTGTAATAACACAGCTGGTAAGAGAGACTAAGATATCAATGCTGTTTAGCTGATAATAAATAAAAGAAGAAAAAGAGCTGCTCAAAAACTATGGTTTAATTTTAAACTGCAGTCTGAAACCTATAAAGTCATGTACAGTGCAGTGTAGAAAATAAGTGCTTAGAAAGCAGACCTATGCTATAACCCACATACACAAAGACATCAAAGCAAGTAAGTCTATAAATTAAAATATGTAATAAAGTGACATGACAGTCCTGAAAAGATGAAAGAAAACTAGCTGTTAAAAGTCACAGAAAGCCATAGAAACCTGCTGAAACATTTGGGGGAAACATTTCAGCAGAAAACAGACCTGCCCTTATCAATGCAATTTAACAACAGCTGGTTATAAAAAAGTTTTATTATTACAAGGGATTTACAGAAGAAGCCTATCATAATGGGTAAAAGTAAAAACCTCTCTCAAGATATTGTTGTAGCAATATATATATATGTAACTTGAAACTTCTTAGATTTTGCGGTTAGCTCCTTTGGGACCAAAATACTATAAACCAGTCACAAATAGGTGTTTTTTGCTAGAATTCTGAGAGAGGAGACAAAATAATACTTGAATGAGTTTTCCAAAAGCCAAGGATCTCTTACAAAGTTTCAGGAAAATTTTGAAATTGCAGGTACAGTCTTTCAATGAAAACTACGAGTCATGCATCTCTCTACTATAGATTATATAAACATATTTCTCCGCTGCTGAAGAGAAAAAAATACGGAAGCTTATTTCAAGGTTGCTATAGACAAGCCAGTGAAATACTGGAATAATGCTCCAACCAGACAAGAGCAAATTTAAACTGTTTTCATGGAAGGACAGAAAACAGCACATCTGCAAACAATAAAATTTGTAGTCAAGATTATCATGGTGTGTCTGTCTTTCAGCATAGAAAAGTTTTCATATAACTCAAAGTACAATGAATGAAGAAATGTAACTGAATATTCTTGCAAATAATCTGAAGACAAAATGAAGTTGGATTTTTCAATAATAAAATAAAAATGATTCAAACACACAGCCCAAGAAACTCTAGTTTAAGAGAAATCAAAGAATGCAAAAATTGTCCAGCCAATCACCTGACATGTAACTGACAGAAAATCTATGGAGGGAGCTAAAGACCAGAGAACATCCTCACTGAAGACCATCCTCACTTTGTGTGGAAGAATGGTCCAAAATGCCATTTTAATCTCACTTTCTGCTAATAGTAATTGTGGCCAACATCTATTTAATGGCTATAACAGACGGACTTGTTTGCTTTGATTTCTCTGTGTAAATTACTATGTTAGTTTACAGATATCTAATGAAACTGAGCTAACGTTAGCATGGCCATCCTGGCCTAACCCAGTTAGCAGCTATGCACTGTGTGCTCCTACACTCTTATTTCGTAACCAGTAATAACATCTTGAGCAATTTGACCTTGATTAACTTGTCTGTTGCATCAGACAACTTGGGCACCCACGACTCCTGTTGCTGAATTGCCATTGCCATTGTTGCTTCTCTGGACAGTTTGTAATAGATGACTACTGCTGATCACCAACATCCCACATGACTTGCTACTAAAAGACACTCTGACCTGGTTTTCTAAACATCACAGTTTGGGTGTCATCAACATTGCTCAAATTATATTTCTTCTGCTTCTATTACGGCGCATTTGTGGGCAAAATGTCAACCTGCTGCCTCATATATCCTAGTTACTGTCAGGGGCTATGATGAAGAGAATTTACCATCAGTGTGTTTTTATTATATAACTCATGTCACTCAAAAATACCTGATTTTGCTCCATCTTAGCTATAGCAAAGAGGTGAAATGTTGCCAGAAATGAGATCAGAGCAACTTCTGGTTCACCTATAACTTACTGTACTCAGTATAGCTGTGAACACTAATAAGTGGCAGACTTTCAAAAACAAAAGTTTAATTTCCAATTCAGAGATCACTGATACGCTGCCTGCGCCAGAACCAGAGTTCTCACCTGCTTGTCCAGGTAAGTAAGGTTCCTCTGAAGATGGTGGGAGAGAACATCAGTCTATAGCAGTCAAAGACGATAAAAAAGAAGGAGCAGGAAAATGAAAGCCATATTTTTTGTGAAATCACAGACATATGGTTAAAGGAGGGGAAAAGCTGGATAAATTAAAATGGAATTTTAATTTATCTCAGATTTTGTTATATCTGAGATAACAGCTGTTTTGTTATCTCAGATATAACAAAACAGCTGTTTTGTTATATCTGAGATAAAAAGAGGAGAAAATTTACTACAGTGCATTTTTAATAAGTTCAAACTTATTAAACAACACTATAATTTACAGGTCAATAAAAAAATAGTATTCAGTTCTTTCCCTAATTAATAATAAATAATAATAATAATAATAATAATAATAATAGATCACATGCTGTATGTACCAAAAATAAGCACTATGAAATAATCTGAAAATCAGTTCTTTGGAAAGCAAAATATCCTCTTTGCACTTTAATTATCAAGATGAAATCAGCAACAACACTAAGTGGTGCTGCTCTGTGGTCTGCTGAAATACTGAGTTCCTTTAAAACAAGGCTGAAAACAACCTGTGTAGAGTTGCTTTTGAACCATAATAAATGTAACATTGACCAGCTCATTTGATGTGTATCAATGATTTTGGTGATGCAAAATGTAATGTTTGTAAATAGTTTCTCAATTATGGTGTTTTTTATGACTGTATGTTTCTGTTTCCATGTTGTGAAGCCGTTGAACTGCCTTTTTGCTGAAATGTGCTATACAAAGAAACTTGATTGATTTATTGGTTGATTTCATGCAGGTCTGAGGAATCCTTTAGTCTTCCATGGCGACCATTCAGCTGTGCAAAACACTTCAGTGAGCCTAGTGCTGCCTTGTTTATGGATCTTAGTTTGTGGAATGTGTTCACATTGTGCTTCTATAGAACATTTTCTTAACCCAGTCCTAAGGACTCACTCCGAGGTATGCTACTGGCATTGCCTGTCCACTCAACTATAGCAGCTAACCTCTTTATTCTGCAAAAAGTTCAGACCTACCGTGCCAGAGCTTTCATTTGACCCGACTTTTGGGTCTTCGTTCCTTCTTCTGCTTCACAAGGCCACAAGACTTGTTTCTTGATTATGCACATAGTGTTTCTCTAACTTTTCAGGCTGAGGAAAACAACCCATTTCACAAACACTCAGGGACCACCAGATTCTGGAAGTGTGAATTCTAAGATTTTCAATGATGTTAAACATATGAAAATAATAATAATAAAAAAGTTGTTCTTTACTACCAAGTGATGTGTGTATTAATATCAACATGTACTTGTGAAAATGCAAAATTTTTCCAATTGTTCCAAAAATTGTGATTAACAATAATGTTATTGTTTTGAGACCATTGTTAAGTAATAGCATGAAAACGTCATAATAATTTAAAGATCAATAAACTAATTTCGAAGGAACCTTTAACCCTGGAAAATATATCAAATATCTAAAATACATAAAGTTGTATTCCATTTTTTTTCAGGGACTATCCAAACATTCCTTGTGCTGCAGACATCACAGCTGGAGACGTCACTGCCAAAACTCCCCCCTGCAATAAAACTCATTGCTGTTCAGATAAGAACTGATCCCCACTACAGAAGCAAGACCTCAATCCCAAAGTCTTGTTGGAGACAACCTCCAAGAGACAAAAGCTCTGAACCTTTTTCTTCTATCCTGCTGTCCAGGAAGACGTTTTATTTCAAAACCTTCAAAGTGTTCATTGGAGAACTTCTAGGCAGCAGTCTGCGTACATCACGTTTCTGCATTCCCATAGAGAAGTCAAAGTCTCTTGATGAGTCCGCCTGCATAGGTGGCAACCTCTCCATTCCTCAACAAGAAAGGTGCTTTCCTTGGTTTGGTCAACCCAAAGTACCAGAGGTTCTGCTAAGAAACTCCATCAGTTTATGTCTGCTGCCTGAAGAGAGTTTTTCTGTTCCATCAATTTTTGGATCTTTGGACATTGCTTTATCCAAACTGATAATCGGCTCAGAGTGAGACTGTTCCATTATCTGAGCTGAATTAAGTGTTTAAAACTAAGGCTATTTGTAAATTGCCTCTCTTATTATTTACTTGCTTAGAGTTTTGCTGAACATAAGTTTTATTATTCTTATGTCATGTTGTTGGTAAGTTGTCCACGTTAGATATTGTCTGGTTCCAGGTCATTTTAATTCAGGGCTGCTACAATTCATTGGCTCTCTCTCGACCGATCTCGTTCCCACTTCTCATCTTTTCTTGATTTCCTAATTCATATCATATCTGTTAATCTGATTTTATTCTCATTTTATTACTCAACTTTGCCATATCAGTAGTTTGACTGCATACCAGTAGTTAAAGTAAGAGGTTATTCCCAGAGTAGTTCAGCTGTAAAGTTGGGCTATAAATTCTCAGACTTGATTAGAAATAAGCGTGTCAGTGATCATTTATTGTTTGTGAAGAGTTTCTTTTTCAAGTCTGAATTCATTCCATCACAAGAGAGTGAGTTTAGCTTATGACTACAGAAATTCTGGTGGTTCCCCGAATCACCTAAAGAATTGTAATTTTATTAATAATTTGAATGATAGTAAATGATTAATTATTAATAATTACATAAGCCAAACACCAAGGCAAGTTCTGATTCCCAACAATTTTGGTGCCACTGTGTGAGGTTGCTACAACATTTTTGATTTCCAGAGTTCTGATTCCCAAATAATAAACCATAAATTAATAAAATGGATTGTTAATTCTCTGTAAACAAACTTACCCTAAAAAATATATTCATAATTGGTCTAAGACAGGGAAAACAGCCAACACTGCCAGTTAGGACATTTGTGGGTGGGTAGTACAGATGTAGTACTAGGTGTCAAATGTTTGCAGCATTTTTTGAAATGCTTGCTTTTCAATTACGTTAAAGGAAATCTCTTTTGAAATTAAGCAAACTGTCTTAGTGTACACAATTTTGCACTGGCCTTTTTACAACTTGCCGATTAAACACCCCAGTGAGTGTGGACTCAGTCCACTGGGATTGGATTGCTTGTTCCTTCACACAGCGTTTTAATGCTACATTCAGTTTTAGCAGACCATGAGCCTGGCAGGTAACAGGTGCATGAGTTCATTCTTCCTTATGGGCTCAACACTCAGGATGCAGCACCGCACCCTCTCCTCTCTGTCTCCATTCCTATTGAACTTGTGCAGTAATGTGAATTTGTGCATGTGAATTTTGAGCTCGTACATGTAGGTATGCAGTGAGCTAGTGAGGAGACACAAGAAAGTTGAAAGATTGCTGCTGTCGTCACTATCATGTCCTGTGTGTCGGGTTCACTCTGAGTGGTTCAATACTGATGCTTTTTTGCTGCTGTTGCTCCCTGTTGAGTGTTGGGAACATTTCTCTATGGAACCAAGAGGGGAAGAGAAACTCGATGCACTGGAGAGACATGACAAAAACAAGCTAGCATGCACCTGGAAACAATTGGCCTAATTTTATTATCAAGCTCATTTTAAATGACAAACCAGTAATACAGTAATATTTCAAAGGTCATGAAAGGTTTTGATAAACTTCATGCCACGTATACAGTTAGGTTTTTACTAGTTTAAAGGGTCTTACCATTTTCACTGGTACAAAATTCTCCAAATAAATTTTTAACAAAGTTCTCAGGCATACATCAGTTAAAAGAAGTTTTTACTGGACAAGCTTCCATATGAGACTGAAGCACAAAACAGTGACTGTTTGGAAAGAAACAACCACCAAAGCATAGAAAGCTGAAAATAAGGACTGCACAGAAGTCCTTAAATAGCATGCAGAGGAGCAGCACGTCTAACAACACTGCACTGACACACATGCAGAACACTAACCCAAAGAAGCAGCTGCCACCACCTAAAATCACAAATCAGTGCCCAGATTTACTCGGGGGACAACAAATTGAATTTGGTGTGTTAACAGAGACACATGAATAAATACCTTCAAGCTGGCTGAGAATCCAGTGTATTTCTGTAATCTTAATTTCAGCCTTAAATCACATAATAGTTATTTACTACAATGTAATATCCCACTGTTTTATCCCACAGTGGGATAAAACATCTGCTTAGACCTGGTTGTGGGATGAATGATTTCTAAGTTTTGGCCAATGAGGAACATTGCAGGTTGCTATGACAATATAAACCCTAACAACGGTTGAAAGCCTGCTCATTTAATCACAAAACTAAACTAACTGCCCCGTAGCATTTTAATGTTTCTGTGAAGTGGAAGATTAGCTAGATATTCAATGTGAGATCAGAAAAAATGCTAATGATAGAACTTTGGACCAATGTTAAAAAGATGAGGGGTCATCGATTATAGTCATGTTTGTAAAAATGCATATTTTTTTGTCTTTTTTTGGTAAATAACCTTTAAGCGCACACCAAATTCAATTTAAATGTTTATGTTTTAAATTAAATGTTACCAAGACAAGCATGAACTAACACATGGTTAGAAAACATTCAGAGGAAGTCAGACACAAAACAACTGAATCTGCAAAATGTTTGCTATATCAAAAGGGAGAAATGACCAGCACACACCTGAATCACTTCAGGGATTTCTCAAAGACACAGAGAATCACAAAGAACCAATGTGTGCATGCACACTTGGGGCTGACCTTGGGGTTGGGCCCTTCTATTCCCAGAGCCATTAGCTGAGCTACTGTATGTTCCCGCAGGCTGTTGATTTCTGCCTGCTGCCGGCGGAGCTTGATGAGCAGCAGTGTCAGCTCCTCAGGCTGCACACAGCAACACAAAGAGGAGAAGAAACAACTAAAATTGACTTTTGTATTTTTGTCAGCATATTGCTTCTTAAACAAGAGGATTACTTTCTTATTGTATTTATTTCAAATACAAATACACTCTGCATCACTTTTCTGGGACCCCAGTCATGTCTTATGCAGATGAATGCCTTACTTATGTTTAACAGCTGCAACAAAACCAGCACACACCTGAATCACTTCATGAATTTCTCAAAGACACAGAGAATCACAAAGAATGTGCAACATGACCAACACACACAGCATTTTATTTGGTTATAGTGTGTCTGTGAATGGCATCCCTGTCTCAAAGATGGAGCAGATAGAGGGTTTAATTTTGAACTCTGCCTCACTGTCTAGAGTTTGCATGAGAGGACTGTCTCAAAAAAAAAGCAAAACAAAACAAAACATAATGAGCAACTCTGAATTTTTGTAAGTGAGTCCTCTAAGTACCTCATCTAAAAGGCAAAAAGGGAGAACAGCTCATTAAAAATGATCTTGGATTGGTGCACATGCTCTTTTTTTCAATGAGGCCTGTATGTAAGGTAATGTTAATCATCTCATCTCAAATCTAATGCTACATTCACAAAGCAGGCAATTCCCATTTCTGGCTGAAATTTGTCCCCCCCGTCCCCCATCATCCCTCATATACTGAATGAGGCAAACTAAATCAGACTTCTGTGTAAACAATCCATAAAATCCCAGAGCGGCCCACAAGATCAGAAGAAAAAGGTAGATGACCAGTGACAAATCTAATCTTTTTGTCTGTGTCATTGGAGACTTTTATGGGGACAGCACTGCTCTGCTCTGTCCTGTGTGACAACCAACCCCCATATCACTGCTTAAGCACTGCAGCCAGTCTTACACAGTGGTCCATCCTGCAGCCTATCATTATCAGCAGTCAGAGAAGAAGTCAGAGCAGAGGAGGCCCGTTCTACTTCATGTCCACATTATAAATAAATCACATGCAAACATGAGAAAAGCTACCGAAAAGATCATCTCTGGAGTGCGTCTGAGTGAGATGGTTTTATATCCCAATGTGTGACTTAAAGGACCTCTGTAAACAATAAAATAATTCAACAGCAAGCTGGAAAAGATTTTAAGCATATAGATCAACATTTGATATTAAGAATGTTCCAACATGTTCTTTTTCATCCCTTATAATAAAGGAATTATTATTATAATAATAATCTTATTCTTTAATAATTCTCTCTTTTCTTAAAAAAGATAATAAAAAAATATACATATAATAAAGACACATATATATAAATATATATATGTGTCTTTATTATATGTATATATTTATACATATAATAAAATATATTTATACATATAATAATTTGTTTTTATTTTTTATTAACTCTTTTAAGAAAAAGATTATATATATATAGATATATATATATAAACATGCTGAATTCCACATCACATCTACATGCTATGATTGTCAAAGTTAAGCAAGAATAGCTGAACTACTTCCCTCTCCCTCATGGAATTAGTATCAAAGCTCTCCGTCCCTTTTTCTCCGCTGTACATTTAAGATTTAACGTGTTATACTGATAACGTAACAGTTTAAACCAATAGCTGTCATTGTCAGCCAGCAGGGAAATGTGGGCTGAATCTTCTGCATGTGATGTCACGCTGCAAGGGGTCCATAAAGGTAATTAAATCTGCATTGGGAGCTGAGTAATATGTGATAGTTTATAGTTGCATTACTTTGGAATTTTAGCTAATAAGATAAAAACAATTTTCCCATAAAAAAATTGCTATAAAACCTTGAATATATTTAAATTAAAAACACAATTTGTACGCTGAAACCATTTGAAATATTTGTCTAAATATTGCAATGGTATATTTCCTTTTGATATCCTAACAACATACGTAGCTGGAGATAAGCACCAGCACCTCCCGACCCCATTAGGGACAAGAGTGTAAAGAAAATGGATGGATGGATGGATCCTAACAACATATTTTAAGGCTATGTTATTCTTATCTGTTCAGAGATGTAAAATTGCAAGAATTATGCCACTAATAATAAGATAGGTGTGAAAAGGAACAAAACAGACCATAACTCAAAATTGATAAACATGTTAGTGTTTGTTTTATTTATTTGCTAGTAAAGGAGGTACAGGAAGGTGTGGAGCAGAAGTGAACACTCACCGTCTTCCCCTGCAGAGACTGTGGTGTGATGGTTTCAGGAGGGACACAGGTTGCCACAGACCGTCGGTCTGATGGACATCCATACTGTGACAGATGGAAAATAGATTGAACAGCTCTGGCACAGATGTGGAACAAGTCTTAAATACATCCTTCCATTATTCCAGCAGCACCAAAAAATTAGAAAAATTCAACCTCTAATTTGGAAATCTTTATTTATTTAATTTCCTTTTGGGATTAATAAAGTATTTTTGAATATGAATTGGGTTGAACTTATTTAGTGGTGAAGAAAAAATATGCAAAGAAATATTTTACCATAATTATCATGGTTCTAGAGTTGAGTGGCTCAAAGTGCAGCATGTTGGGGTAGGGTTAACCCTAACCCTCATTCTGCTTTGTTTAGGTAACACAGAAAAGTCACCCATCAATCATCAATGACTATAAACCTGTTGCTTTGACATCCCACATCATGAAAGTCCTGGAGAAACTCCTTTTGGCGACCTGAGTAAGCAGATAGTCAGGACCTCCTGCAGCTTGCTTACTGCTATAAAGCTGGAGTTAAAGACGCCATCATACACCTGCTTCAACAAACCCACTGTCATCTCGACAAAGCAGGCAGCATGATTCCAGATCCAACAAGAACATCCTTTATAAAAGGAGAGGGCAAACCTGGAAAATTTTAAATAAATAAACTTCTGTTATCCTGATTTTTTTTCTTCTACATAAAAACGTTTGAGTTTTAAAGAGATTTCTTTATGGCACTTTTGCTGTCTCCCTTCGTCACCTAATATATTCAAAAAACTTAATGATCAGTCCCAGAAACTCTTAACTGCTTCCAACAAAACCCTTAATACCACTTTTGAGTGGAATATGAATTTACAGCAACCAGCAGTGGCTGTTCCTGCAAACTACAGCAGTCCATCTGTCCATAAAATCCAAAGGGAGTAGAGATGTACTCAGGTGTAAATCCTACCCACCCCTGTTTCCCAGTCAAACTCATCCATAACAACAGTTCAAGCAAACTTCTCAGAAGGCTGTAAAAACTGTAGGTTGTTTGGATAAAAACAATCTGATCTGAGATCTACTACATTAGGCAGAAAAATTACCTGCCAAAAGGCAAACACCATGATGCGATATAGCACTGCCTAATGTATCAAATGTGCTCCAAAAAAGATGTTTTACATGACTTGGCCTTCAAATGCCAAGTGAACACTTACTTTGCTGAGGTGAGACCTGAGTTGATCCAACGTCCCATCCCCTCTGAGGACAGGTGAGGACACCTCAGAGAGTGAGCTGCTTGGGTTAGGAGCAGCCTGCTGGTGAGGGGAGGAGAAGCTGCTGTAGAGCGCCAGGGAACCATGAGACGGGGAGGTGGAGATGGAGCGTGCCAAAGCATGCTCAGAGATGTTTCCCATGGTCTTTGTGCTGGGCAGGGTGCCGTAATGACCCACAGCTAAGGACATGGTAACCACAAGTCACAGCAAATTCAGAATTTCTGATTAAATTACAAAATAAAGTTGACTGTTATAAATGCTAATTGAAAAAAACAACTGAGACCTGTCTCTAAGGCTACATTCACACTGCAGGCTTCAACACTCATTTCTAATTTTTTGTGAAATCAGAATTTTTTGCATTCACAGTTCCAAATATATGCAACTTGTGTGTGATCTACTGCGTGAACTGCAAACGACCTAAGGGCACAGTGACATAGAGGGTGCAGTAATGCCACACGTAGTGAGCACGCTCAGTGTTTTGGCAACCGCCATAAAAAAGAAGAAGTGCTTAGTGTTTGCAGAAGTAAACATAGAGGCTAATGGTGGAGCATATCTTACGATTTTAAAGTTATTACCCAACCGGAGCCATGCTATTAACAACTAAATGCTCAATATGTTTGCTTTTCTACTGTTCTTTGTTGTTTGTTTTCTGCTGGAGATTTTATTTTTGAAGTTTTAAAAATTACAGCGGCTGCAGTCCACTGCAAAAGAAAATTACACCAAGGTCCAAATCAACTTTAAAGTTTAAACCATTTTTATTATGCTTTTCCTAGCTCTTTACATATAAAGTAAAGCTGTGTCAGCTTTACTTTACATGCAGATTTGTTGCCATGGCAACTGGCAGAACACCTCCGGTAACCCACACAGCAGAGTGTAATACACTGCCTGGCCAAAATAAAAGTCGCCACCTGGATTTAACTAAGCAAATAGGTACAAGCCTCCTATTGGATAATTACTGCATAGGCGATTATCTTTCAGCTGGCAACAAGTTATTTAACCCCAGCTGATGCAATGAGTAACTCCTCACTTCTTAAACAACCATGGCAAAAGACACATCCTGTGGTCGTGGAAAAGACGTTAGTCTGTTTAAGAAGGGTCAAATCATTGGCATGCATCAAGCAGAGAAAACATCT
>CAEFZY010029043.1:0-17012 GCA_903066815.1 Brachyrhaphis roseni | reverse complement strand
ATTTGATTCAGGTGTGTTGGAGCAGGGGTGCATCTGAAAGTTGCAGGGTGGTAGCTCTCGAGGACTGGACTTGAGCACCCCTGGTTTAGAGAATCAAAATTAAAGTTGAGTATGGACAGTCAAGCTAAAAGCTAGTCAGAGTAGGGCAAAGGACAAATTGAACTTCTGCCAACTGAAAACTAAGGACCACATATTTGCTGATGCAAAACAACATACCTCTACAAAGTTTGCAAGTGCAAAAAGTCTGTTTTGCAGAAATTCCACCAATTATTGCTAAATCCCACTAACACTTTCACTTTCTACTTCAGTCCTCTAGACAAAACAGAAGTGATGAAATGAGTCACAGGCTTGTGTGGGCGGGTCTACAAATTTGGTTGAAGTTACAAACTGCAAAGAATTAAGATTTCATCAGCTAACTGCACCTAACGACAGGACAGATGTTACGTAAAGCAGGACAATAAAATATGTTCTGTACATTTCAACAGAGAATATGTGTTTTTGTCAGCTGATTTATTTGAATGTCAGTTAACTAAAGATCAGTCTTTTTATCATAATCCTAGCTAAACCACAAGGAAAGTAATGCTTCACATTCACTCAGTGAAGTGGTTTGAACCAAGTTTACTTCAGCAAATTTAGAGATTTGTGTATCTTTATGTCACCAGTCATTACAGATAATATCTAGTGTACAAAAAAAACATATCAAGAACTTACCTGTCCACCTGGAGACAGCTTCTTTTGCTACAACATTTGACTTTCCTGCAAGACACATTTTATCATCAGCATTTGCATTGCATTATTTAAAGTTTATGTTGTAACAAATGGTTATGATTTTTGAAGAAGCAAGGTAAGCCTATGAAAGAACAAGTAGGGCATTTAAGGAAAAGCATTCAGTGGTGGTTTCCTCAACTCAATGTCTTAAAACAAACACCAACAACAGTGGTGGGTATGCCAGAACAAAAAAAATCATTGTCTCACTAATGCAACATGTGGTCTTGAGCATCAATTACACCTTGACGACTTCTTTTTGTGTTCACAAGCTGACTTATTGTCTCCTGAGAACTATTTTTCTTTAACACTGTAGTGGCCTGTATTCAACAGTAGATTGGCAAGGACAAGGACAGAGAGCGAAGGGGAAAACATGCAGCAAATTTGGGGTTAGAAATTGAACGGAGTACAGCTGCATTGAGGTCTTTCGGTCTGCTGAGTGCCTCTACATGGCGATGCAGCAGATCCCAGAAGTTTTCTATACGATTTAGGTCTGGAGAGAGTTTAGGCTATTTTGTTCAAAGTGTCTTAGACTCCAGTAGCCATTCCCTGATGACACCACCTTGATAGGATTCAGGACTGTTGTCCATAGATGAAATTAAGCCTGAATTGTTCATTCTGGGGCAATATGACTGGATTAATGACATTATTCAGGTTGTATGTGCTTGTCAGTGTACCATTCACAAAGGGAATGGCAGTTCTGTATTGATTAGACACACCTGGACACTTTGCACCACCTCCAACACAAGACTCATGAGTCTTGACTCCTGATTGTTCTGAGAAGAACATCCTGAGAACAGTCAGGATGATTTCTCTTGTCCATCTACCTGTCCTCCTTCTTGTCCATCTACTGTTGAATAAAGGCCACCACAGTGTTAAAGAAAAAGAGGTGGGTGCCATGTCTGAGCAGACAATAAGTCAGCTTGTGAACACCACAAGAAATTGTCAAGGTGTAGGTCTCGTCTTGTCTAACATGCTGAGGACTGCTTAAATACCCGTTCAGACTGAACCAAGAAAGTTATAGGTCGATTTGTCGATCAAATACCTCTTGTGAATTTTGTTGTTAAAGTTATTGATGGACAACAAAAAAATTTGGAAAAAGTACTAAAACATTCAACAGTTGGACATATGAATTCACAAGTTTAGAGAATACCACATTAAGGTCACATGAAAAGGTTTGAGGACAATTTACGGTCATTCTGAAAACAGAATATCCCTAACCTTTTGTGAGTAGAGTATGTTGAAGCTGTGCTTTATTTTCTGTTTCACAAATCATACAACGTTTGGCTTCCAACTTGTCAATGTAATGAAGCCTATTTTCCTGCTCTGTAAACATCTGCACAAATTTAGATCCACTCTGTTGTAAATTTTTTTTGACAAACTGAATGAAATAGGATGCCTTAATTTTGTCTGAAATAATGAAATTGCCAATACTTTGACTCCAATCGTAGAACCCCTAAACTACTGGTTTAGTTTGAAGACCTTATTCTAGAAAAGCCATAAACATGGCCCTTTCTCTGAATAATGAATGTGTGTCAATTATGTCTGTGGGTTTGGTCAATAATTCAAAAAATTAAAAATTAGATGGACAAAAGCTTCAATTGTGACATGGCTAATCAAAGATAATCATCTACATGCAACTTTCCAGATAATCAACTTTTTAGACAATTGGTTAATGACAAAATCTGGAAATCCAAATATTCATTTTCTTCAACTTTTGTCCAGAATTGGAAAACGGTAGAAATCAAAAATCTTACCTTCCATGACTGAGTATGAGCCATGTGCAGACATAACTATATTGATGCGACTTATGAGCTTTCAATTTTTTTTCTAATCCTACTCTTACTTGACAATAGTTTATTGGCAACAATGGGTGTGGCAGCCAACAATAACTTTGTCATTCTGCTCTTATGCACACACCCACTAATTTTCCATGCTTTTACAAATACTAAAAGCACCACTCCTTCCCACAAAGACAAAAATATCACCTGTTGCAATGGTTTGTAGGTGTATATGGGTGTAGCAACATGAATCTATAAAGAATTTAAGGCTGCATGCAAAGGTACAACTAACAATTATCTTAGTTATTGATTAAAGGCATGTTCTGCAGTTTACTTAAGCCTTTTTATAAAAAATAAGAAATACAATCAAAGATGCAACAAACAGATAATTTGATTTTTTTTAAATGAGAAAATAAATATGTTCTTGCCTACAAGAACATATTCTTGCATTATGGGAGAAAAGTGACACACATAGGCGATTTTATTTTATTTTTTTAATTATGAAACTAACCCTAAAATTAACAAAGTCTGCAGTATGGATCTGGCTTCGTGCAAGTTAAAGTAGAGGTAAAACTACCTTGAGCTTGCAGAGAAACTTTCAGAAAAAGCTAACTGAAGGCATGACACTCAGTTCCACGTATCTCAATCACACCCTTTCTGCAGGAGACATAACAATATTTAGTCTGCTAAGCGTCCAGCTGCATCCTCCTTTTTTGTGGAGATGGTTATCTGTCCCAAAGCTTTGTGTGTGTACGTGTGTGAACACAAACCACATATCTCAAACTGCTTATGTTGAATATAGTACAGTTTACAATAGGAATTCTGCAACACTGTAGGGTTTGGCAATCGACTTTATCGAGCACATAAATTTTTTATTCAAGTTATCTATTTAATTTTCCACCAGTGCAATTCTTGGGTTTCCACAGTTCAGAGTGGAAACCTGCAAGATGGTGGGCCATCTTGTTTGACAACAATGTTTTAGAGCTTCTGATTATTTGGACTTTGAAATCAAGGCAACTCACAGAAAGAATGATTGAAATAAAAGCCAAGTTTTGAAAATATTTGCCATTTCTAATTTCTTTTTAAGAAAAGAAAGTCAAGGGTGGGGGGGTGAAAGTCAAATACAATTGAAAATCAAAATGGGTATAAAAAATATGATTTTATTTTCAAATTGTTGCAGTAACAAAGGAAAAGCTAAGATCTTAGCTCCCTGTTATGCTTTGGTGGGACTTTTGGAGAGTTGTGAAAATGTTTTGTTGTCAACGCTAATGAAATAAGCGTAGTACAAAACTAAAGGGGTTATGAAGAACCAAGTTATTTTAAGTTATTATTAGGTAATCTAAATCCTTCTGGTGTCAATCATATTTACTGTAATTATTTTTACTGGAAACTCCTATAAAGATATTTTACTGAATAAAATATTTTTACTTCAATATTAAAGTTAATGAAATGGTGATCAGTAGGTCAAATGTAAAAATGTAAATTTTTACTTCAATCATTAAATCAATAAGAACTAAATACTTCAACATGCAGATACAGTGCATCACAAAGGTGAGTACACCTTCACATTTCTGCATATGTGAGGGTGTCTTTTCATGGGACAACACTGACAAAATGACACTTTGACACAATAAAAAGCAGTTTGTGTGCAGCTTAAATAACAGTGTAAATTTGTTCTTTCCTTAAAATAACTCTATATAGAGCCATTAATATCTAAACCGCCAGCAACAAAAGTGAATACACCCCTCAGTGAAAGTTCCTTAAGTGTCAATATTTTGTGTGGCCACCACTATTTACCAAAACTGCCTTAACTATCTTGGGGATGGAGTTTGCCAGAGCAGAGGTTGCCACTAGAATGCTTTTCCACTCCTCCATGACAACATCACAGAGCTGGCGGCTATTCAAGACTTTGCGCTCCGCCATCTTCCGCTTGAGGACGTCCCAAAGATGTTCCATTGGGTTTAGGTCTGGAGACACGCTTTGTCAGTCCATCACCTTCACCCTCAGCCTCTTCAATAAAGCAGTGGTGACCCCAAACACACCTCTAAGACTTTATCATGCTGGAATGCTGCCCTGTTACCCAGTTTCCAGAGGGAGCTCTGCTCTGCTTCAGTATTTCACAGTGCATATTGGAGTTAATGAAATATAACTCCCCAACACCTACTGAACTTATGCAGCCCCAGACCATGACATTTCTACCACCATGCTTGACTGTAGGCATCACACACTTATCTTTGTCGATCAAGCTTGTGTGGCTGCAATCAGGTGATTGCAGCCACACAAGCTGCAGACCATCTGAACCAAACAAATTAATCTTGGTCTCATCAAACCGCAGGACATGGTTCCAGTAATTCATGTCCTTTGTTGACATGTCCTCAACAAACTGTTTGCAGGCTTTTTTATGTACAGACTTCAGAAGAGGCTTCCTTCTGGGGTGATAGCCATGCAGACCAATCTTATGTAGTGTGCGGCATAAGGTCTGAGAACTGACAGGCTGACTTCCCACCTCTTTAATCTCTGTAGCAATGCTGACAGAACCCCTACACCTATCTTTTAAAGACAGCATTTGGATGTGACGCTGAGCACATGCACTGAGCTTCTTTGGACGACCAACGCAAGGTCTGTTCTGAGTTGACCCTGCTCTTTTAAAATGCTGGATGATCTTGGCCACTGTGCTGCAGCTCAGTTCCAGGGTGTTAGCAATCCTCCTGTAGCCTTGGTCATCTTCATGTACCACACCAATTCGTCTTTTAAGATCCTCAGAGAGTTCTTTGCCATGAGGTGCCATGTTGGAACTTTCAATGACCAGTATGAGAGAGTGAGAACTGGACTACAAAATATAACACAATTGCTCCCTATACACACCTTAGAACTAGTAACACTAACCAGTCACATGACATTTTGGAGGAAAAATGACAAGCAGTGCTCAATTTGGACATTTAGGGGTGTACTCACTTTTTTTGCCAGTGGTTTAGACATTAATGGCTGTATACAGAGTTATTTTGAGGGAAGAACAAATTTACACTGTTATATAAGGTGCACACAGACTGTCAAAGTGTCATTTTGTCAGTGTTGTCCCAAGAAAAGACATACTTAAATATCTGCAGAAATGAGAGGGGTGTACTCACTTTTGTGATGCACTGTATTTTAAGTGTCTGAATATCAGTATGTGTGAATGCAGAGGAGTTGGAAATGGAGGCGTGGAAAACACAATGACACAGTGTAAACATATTGCAGGGCTGGTGCAACATTAGGAAGTGTAAGTAAACAGAGCAGATAGTTTTATTACACCACATGTCAGGTGCTGTCACATGTCATTAAGAAACAAAATTGCAGTTTTTTTTTTAAAAAAAGTCAAATTGCAAGAGTCTCTGTTGCTCTGAGAGTTTCACTGGTGGAGCAGATTTATTCCTAATAGAAAGGTTTATAATCGATACATTTAAAGCAGGAAGCGTGGACAAATCACAAAGCTGTCACCTCTAGGTGTTGCCTCGAACTTGTATTAGCGCTTTCAGAGGTGCATGTTGAGCAAGCAGTGAGAATAATTTATATGTGCTGACAAAGAATTATGTGCAGGATTTACATCTCAACACACTGCCCAGCGCCTGGCTTTGTCTGCGCTGATAAAGTTTATGTACCATAATTTCCGGACTATAAGCCACGGCTTTTGTCACACGCTTTCAGCCCTGCGGCTTATACAATGATGCGGCTTATTTATGCATTTTTTTTTCTAACGGCCGCCAGGGGCGCTTAAGCAGAAAAGGTAAGAGTTAGACAAGGGGAACATATGTGTCGAGGAAGAGGCAAGTTTAATGTAGCTTAACACGTCTCAGAGCACAGGAGGAAGATGAAGACGGCTCTCAGTGACTTTTACCAGTATGTTTTTTTAACCAGCCCTGTTAGTGCTGTGTTACTACCATATTGCTGCTGTGTTACTGTTGCGTCACAGGCACTGTTTGGAAAAAAAAGCTAACGTATATTACTAAAACTTTGAAAACTCTTTCTGTGTACCATCTGTATATAGGCACATGCGGCTTATAGACAGGTGCGGTTTATATGTGTACAAAATGGTTTTTCCTTTAAAATGTACTGGGTGCGGCTTATAATCAGGTGCGCTCTATAGTCCGGAAATTGCTGTATGTGTTCCCGGTTGGCCGGTGTGTTCATGGTTAACGAACCAGCGCTAACCTCATCATGAAGATTCAGCCCAGTGAGGCGTTTTCACGCTGACCTCGCATCACACTGGTTTTATATTATTTTATTTATGTTTTTTAGAATTATTTTTCTGGTTACACGATACACCAAACCGTATCAAATGCTTAGTCCACTTATTCAGCCAAAGCTAATGTGTGCGGCCACACGGAGATCTGAAAATTTTGGCCCATAAACTCGAGCAACCAAACCAGTTTCTGTGGCACTTATTAAAACCTTAACAAACAGGAAATAGAAGAGCTACTAAAACCACATTAGCAGCATTAAATTAAACCTCCCATTTGTTGCGCAATGCAGCGTATTTAACTCATCATGCAGGGCCGGTCCAAGACTGTATGAGGCCTTGAGCAGAATTCGACTTAGGGGCCCCTCTTGTTGCTAAAAATATCAGCACCTTAAACAGCATCTGTGTTAAATTTAATCTGGGAGAAGGGAGTAGTTTAATTGGCCAACCTAAAAGGCAATAAGTTATACTTGCAGTTTACTCATTTGTATTTGTGAACAAACAGCTCAAACTCAAAGATTAAACTCACAGCATCAGATTGTAGCTATGGTAACAAAACAATCTAACTATGAATATTGTTATTTGAACCTTTACAAAGTAAACCTGCCAGCTTCTTAAAATCTTACATTTAAATGTTAAACAATTTAAAATATTTTAATTTATGTATGCTGAAACCATTAAATCAAATTTAGAAGCATTGATCTTTTCAATAAATAAATGTTATATTTATGTATCTGTGGTCTGTGTTACAATATTAGCATTTATGGGGCCCCTGAAGCCCTGGGAGGCCTTATGGAGCCGTTGACTTAATTTGGATTAAACAGAAGTGCAAATAATTGATATTCATTTTAATTGTATTTTTCATTTGATGTTTTTAAGACTCTATAGCTGTGGGCTTAAATACCATTTCACCTGCGATGTTGTCCTGTTACATTACTTGCTATTACTTGTTACCAGTAATATTTTTATATTTCCTGTAAACTTAGCACCTTAATACAAAAATCACGGTGGACCACCAGTGGACCGCTTCAGTGCCCTCACCACCGGGCTTAGCAAGTTTTCTGGGGGAAAACCTTTTGCTCATTGAATGGTCAGATGACCAAGCCTACACCTTAGGACCCCTTATTTCCGCAAGAAGCCCTACTATACAAACAGATATTCTCAGTAAACAGAAGAGTGTGTATGAATGCTTAAGGGTGACGTGTGAATTTGCTGCTCACTCTACAAACTCTTAGAAGACAACTGGCAGTAAACTAGCAATAAACATCAGATGTGTCTGAGGGATCAAAAATAGTCTTCTAGCTTTCTCTGAGGGGGAACCGAGACAGGACACAAGTCAAGATGCCCCAAAATATCAGCCTTTTAACATGTTCAAAACAATGATTAATCATGTAATCATTTGAACAAATTGTGAGGTAATGTGAGTGACTAGACTCACTCATTGCTTTGATGACGTCGGGGTCACACTCGTGGTACTTTTCCAGCTCGGCTTGCAGCTTCGTTTGCTCTTCCCTCAGAGACTGCAGCTGATTCAGCAGAGAGCTTCTTTCTTTCTATACACGCGCACACGCACGCACGCACACACCCCCCCACACACAGCCTGTTAGATTCTTATGCACTAAACTTGACTGTGTGAAGGTTCTTTGATACCACTTGCTCTTACCGTTCCTTCTCGTCCCACTTTTGCCTTTTCCACAGTTTTCTCTACAGAAACTTTTCGCTGCTTTGCATCAGAAGCCTGTAACAGAAACAAAAACAAGAAAACAACATCAAGCTTCCTATTAAGTCTTGAGGAGTCTGGAAATTTAAGGAGTTTGATTTCAATATTTTCAAGGTCTACATGAATCTAGAATTAATTTTAAATCATCTGCAGTTTCATAATTTCTTCTGTGTTCTTTATTAATTATGATCAATATCTACATTTCCAAAGGTAAGTTGGTGCAATGCATTTAAAACTGTAGCTTAAATAAGAGATGCAAAGTTTTATAGTTATCCATCCATCAGCCAGACTACCCACCACTCGTCCAAATTATAATGCAACCATCTGCCTATAAATTAATGCATGCCTGTCCATTCATCCTTTTAAAGTCTCTGGATTTTACAGGTTCCATGTCAGAGGGCTTTGAATTCAAACATTAAATGGAATTCTGTTATGGAAAATGTGAAGATTATCTTTAATCACCATTAGGGCCGCAGCTAATGATTATTTTAGTGATTAGATAAAAGAGAGAAAAAAAAGCTTTAGTTCTGCAGATTTTTCATTAAACCACTTACGGTAAGTCTTTTTATATGATATCAGAAATACATGAAAATATGCAAATAAACAAGAAATTCAATTAATGTTTTAAATAAGAAAAACAATTTCTTGCCTAAATTGCAAGAACAGCATTCTTTAGTGACACTTGATAACTTGTAGCAAATCATGTATCTGCAGCTAAAAAATTATCTAAAAATTACACATATGAAAAGCTCAGCCCTTTCTGCTGGACTTATACATTTTTTGCCCTTCTTTGGCTTCATTACTGCTCTAGCTGTGTTGTTCTTTAAGTAAATGGCCTTTTTGAGTCTGTATTATCCATTTAATTAATTGTTTACTAAATTAGTTGGCAATTATTTCAATAACTGATTCATCACAATTAACCATTTTAGTCCAAATAATCATTATTATATTTTGTAAACAAATGGGATTCTTCTCACCTGGGATGTAAAGGCACAACTAAAGTAATCTAAGTACCAAGCTGTGTTTGGGATGCAACTAGCAGTTATTTTAATGATCGGATTGATTTTCTACTAATACCATTAGTAGAAAATATTTTTCACTATTTGACTCCACCAATATAATAAGTCATTTGCGCCGTTGATAAAATCTGAAACCATCAGTGTAGTGATATGACTGTATGACAGCAATGCAAGCACATACTTGTAGGAAATTCACATTGTGCCACAACACACTGCTGGTTTGCCTCTGAAAAATGGCAGCTGACATTCTCTGCAGAGTTGCCAAGTTAACATTACACCATCTGTCAACCAGGCAACCAAAGAGGGAAGTGGGTCATCACACACCACAAGAGCATCAAAGAGCAGTAGAGTGACTTTTATGCCACTATGAACCTCCTGCAGATGAGCAGAAAACCAAGACGTTTTCTCAGCTAAACTGAAAGAAATGAGTTACAATTTATTTTGAACTCTGATTTATCTGCCTTTAAAATAAATCAGAAAATGCCAGAACAACACTCCTGGCATGTTAAAGCACAACAACAAAATACAGATATTTACTGCCTCTTCTTGTGTCTTTTTAGCAGTTTTTCTAAGCTATTTTCTGCATCCTGACCTCCTGACTGTAATCTACAGCTGGCAGCATCATTCTGAGCACAGAGAGAAGCAGACAAAAAGGTCTGCTGGCAAACTGAATCTCATCCCCTCCCTTCATCAGTTACAGATTTTACTAAAAATAAAGAAGTATAGATGAGTTTATATGTGCTAGTTAGCAGTATCAAGACAAATCAAGGTGTTAAGTGTTTTAACATGTTCCGTCACACTTTTCCTCAGTTTAAAATCATTTATAATAGACTGTCAGAAAAAGTGATTAAAGTTTTGACAGAATACCACACCTGTTGCTGCCCACAACCTGTCAGCAGCAACACAAAAACTATCTGTCACCTGTTTCTGCAGCTCCTCCAGCTTGTGCTTGCGAGCATGTAAGGCCTTACTGGGAAAAGCCCAGTAGTAATTGGAGGTGCCAATTCGTTCGCAGTCCACCATGTTGTCATCCACCAGGCTCTGTAGTACTTCCTTCACCGTCATTGGAGCTGAAAGCACAAAGTTTAGAGGACAACAGTCCAGACATGCTTCTCTCAGGACCGAAGGCTACTTTGAGATTTATAAAAGAACTACAAGCTCAGCCATATTTGGCATTAGGGATGATATAGTGTTTTCCTGAGGATCATCACCATCGGGTTTTACTTCTCCAGAGCTCTACTGGATCAGTTCTGGGACCCACAGCTATAGCCAGGTTTAACACTGTGCCTAAAGAGTTTGCTGCATGAGCAGAAGTTACATCTTGAATGTTGTTAGTGGTGAAATGTGATACTCTCATGCTTTGCTGGTTCCTTTCACACTGAAAACAAAAGCTGCTGAGAGGAGGTAAAGCAGCAGCAGAAACACAGAGGGCCGCTTTAACACCAAACAAGCTCATGGTTGCTCAGGAAACTGGAAACATAAATTCTCAAACTAACATGGATGCACCACTGGACAAAACAGGCAGCACTGTGAGGATCATGTTTTTGATTTCTTTTGTGCATTTAACACAATTCAGCCTGATCTACTCTGTGAGAAACTCCAGAAGATACAGGTGGAGGCCTCAACAATCACCTGGATCTATGACTACCTCACAACAGACCTCAGTTTGTGAGACTGAAGGACTGTGTGTCTAACCAGGTGGTCAGCAACACAGGGCACTGTACTCTCACCATTCCTTTTCACTCTGTACACTTCAGACGTCCAGCACAAGTCTGACTTCTGCCATCTACAGAAATACGCAGATAACTGCAGTTGAGCAGTAGGTATAGTTGTTACTATACTGTTTAAAACAAAGGCACTGAACATATTTCTATTTGAAATGAGGGTATTAACATAGTTAAGGAGTGGTATTTAACTCTGACATGCCTTCAGGTAAACACTTCAGAGCTCTGGAAAGAAAAACAACCTGCTTGACTTAATTAAGTTCCCTGCAAGTCTCAGCAAGAACAATGTCTGTGTCCAGACAACATTAAATCCCTTCTATGTACTCTCACTATTTGTATATATTGCATTACTATCACTTTAAGTGTTACAACTCACATCTCCTGAATATAACATGTACATACCTTCATAGTGTTAATTCAAGATTATTCATGCAGTCCTGTAGTCACCCCCTTATTAAATATTTTTGATTTAGATTTTTTTCTGTTTTCTGTAATTTATTTATTTATTTTTTAAAAGTGAAAGTTACTTTCTTTTGAAAACCGTTTATATTTACTCACCAATGCCCTTTGACTTGGGGGCAATCTTCTCAATGTCTTTAAGCTGAAACACGTCCTTCTAAATGAGCAAAAAAAAAAAACAAACAAAAAAACATGTTTAAGAACTTCTTACTGGTTATATGCAGGAGGAACTTCTGTCTACATGTGGATCAGTTTATATTTAGGTTTTATGGAAGCTATTACAGGAATATGGACAATAATTATTTTTTTTGTGACATTAATCCCCAGGTTGTGCTGGGTATGTTTCCTGTAACCATGCAATTAAAATACTTTAAGAAAATTTAACTGTGGCTCTAAAAAAGATTGGAAATTTGTTAGACTTAACCATCACTCACATAATTTAATAATTTTACAGATAATTCTTAACATATTTTTGGAAATATTCCAGTTTGTTAAAATAGAATTTACAGTGTCTACAAAAAATATTGACTTCCTCGGATGTGCTACCCTTTTTATTGCTTTTGAAAAACAATCATTAAAATTAGGCTTTTTTGACAAAGAAAAATAAAAAAAAACCCTGTAACATCAAAGTGAAAACTGATTCCCATTAAATAACGACAGGTAAAAAATATTTAACATCCATGCAGTTTCTAACACTCTTGTCCCTAGTGGGGTCGGGAGGTGCTGGTGTCTATCTCCAGCTAACGTTCCAGGCAAGAAGCGGGGGTCACCCTGGACAGGTTACCAGTCTGTCACAGGGCAACACAACAACCATGCACACACACTCACACCTACGGACAATTTAGAGAAACCAGTTAACCTAACAGTCATGTTTTTGGACTGTGGAGGAAGCTGGAGTACCCAGAGAGAACACAAGGAAAACAGTGCAGCCTGATATTTAATATATTCACATAATTTGAAATTCAGCCAATTTGTTATAAGTCATCTCAAAATGAGTAGAATGGAGATCATTGAAGTGAGTGAAGTGATTGTAGTTTAAGATGCACTCACTGGTTCATCAGTATGTCATTATAGCATGAAGGCTAAAAAAACACTTTTAGAAAAGACTAATGAAAAGCATCAGACACAAAAAAACCTCTAATGCAATAAACATCCCCCAGAATTCAGGTAAATCCATCATCATGAAAAGGAATGAATATGGTTCATATGTAAATCTGCCATATGTAAATTATTTCTACCTGTCCTTATTTTTGTAGAAATCAGTTTTCACTTGAGGGATTGTTTTTTGTAAATGTTTTTATCAAAAATGTTGTTGATCATGAGTGATTTGTAAAACAATAAAAGAATAAAACATCCAAGGAGATGAATACATTTTTAGAGGCACTGTACATTACAAGACAGAGTCAAAAACAAATTGAACTAAAGTCTCGTTCTACTTCAGTGTAACAGCTGGAAGCTGGACTGGAACAGTAGAATGTTTTCATGCCATGAAAAAGAGGCATTTATTTCACCAGGGACTGAAAAACTTACTGATTCAAAGAAAATCTCCATCATCCGAGTTCTCTTCTCTTCCAAACTGAGTCCTTTCTTTTTTGACTGCAACATCCAAATGATGGTCGCAAAACATTAGAAACCAATAAATCACCAATAAATTGCTTCCTGTCTAATTAATCTACAGTTTAAATAATCACCAAAATACGTCCATCTGAACTATAAGGATACTTGATTTTAATTTAGTGGATTGGTACATTTAATTGGTAAATTAAGTTGTTTTGTCTCGTTTGTTCGGTCTTAGAGTGATTTGCAGTCATTTTAGGTTTTCTATTAGCCATCATCATTCCTAGTCCTCTAAATAACAAACTAGAACCATTTAGCTGACTGTAATGTTTCCCCTTGTGGTGAATTAGCCTCTCAGAGTGGATACAGACATGATCAATGTTGAGTCTACTGTTTCTTTTTAACTTAACGTTGACTTTAGATTTAGCTCCATAAAACAGATAGCCATCAGTCATTGTCACCATTGGGTTTGTGAAAGATCTCCTGGGTTTTAGATGGTAAACAGCAGACAGTCTCGTGGCGTTTCATTATAAACTAGCTTGTAAAAGAACTCAACCGCTGATCATCAATTCCGAACTAAGAAAATATTTACTTACCATTTTCAGGCGGGACTTCACCAGTTACACCAATTACACCAGTAACAACGTTTTGGGTAGTTTAACCGCACAATACCACTATCTGTAATCCAAACGACAGAAACATCGCCTGGTGCTACTGAATTTCCCGCGATACAGTGTCAGGGGTGAATGCTGCATTCAAGTCTACTAGTAAATTCTCACACTACCATTTAACACAGATGTGTTGCAAGAAAACTGGACATTTTTGTTAAAATGAAGTGATGAGAATCACGAGGGAAACTGAAAGTAACTATTTTAACTAGTGAAAAGTGGTAGTATACGTCTAGATAATCTACATAAAGTTTTTTTCCCCCAATCATCCTTGAAGGCGTCAGTTTGATCATCTATTCTAGTGCTGCCCTCTGCTGCATTAAAGCAGCAACATCGCAATATAAAAATATTTTTTCTTTAAATTACCTTTTTTTTTCTCCTTACACTCGTTCTCCTCCATGAAGCCAAACATTTTTTTCCGTTGGCACTTTAATTCAATTTGGAATTACAAATATATACATGACAAAACAAAAAACAACAACAACAAAACAACAAACAAACAAAAAACAACTACTTTACAGTAGTTGAGTAGAAATTGAATGACTGACCTCAGGAAGACAAATACAATTGTGTGTTTTAAGATTGTTTATGGTGAAGGCCTTAAAACAAATGTGGATCCTATTTTACATCATGTTTTTATACATATTACATCTTCTAGATCTGCAAGATAACCACCAAAAAAAAGGACATAAGAGCATATTAGGATAAGTGAGGGTTATTAAAGGTTAGCAGTCCTGAACCAGTGATGCAAAATTAAAGCCATATTTCAGCAAGATGGCCAAAGTATTCAAACAGGATTTCTGCACATCTGGATCCCAGGCACATCATGTAAGCATGTATGCACAGCTGATGCCTGTGGAGATCTAAACACTATCACAAACAAACAGTTAAATAAAACATGACTATTTAGATGTGTCAGTTTATTTTGAAGCAATCCATGGATAATTATGAAATATGATGCTATAATATTTATTTAAAAAAATAACACATTTGTTGCCGGACTGTTTAAATTATTTTGTTGTTCATTGCTGCCCTATTGAGGGCCAAATGTTCAATAAACAAGTTGTGAAATATTTATAAGTGATCATAATAAAAATACATCCTGTTGTAGAATATTATAAAATATCACTTGTGGTATGAGTCAAAGTGACAGTAGGCTAATATTTTCCAATGGACTTTAATTTCATCACAATTAAAGTTTTATTTTAAAATGTACACTTTTATTTACTTGTACAATTAATAATAGATTACACTTGCATAATCAATACATTTTGAAATATTGAATGAATTTATTACATTTGGCTAGTGACATTTTTGACCGTTTTACAATACACAGAGAAATAAATACCAAAATAATTTTAATGGATCTTAAAATATAACACTTTAAAATTAAAGAAATTTCACAATTAAACCATTATGTTTTAAATAAATACTGACACAAATAATCTGGGATGCATTTATTTATCATCTGTATATCCAATTTAATTTTAATTATATAATTTAAATATTTATTCATGTCACTCATTGCGATCCACTCAGGTCAATATCAGGTGCCCCATGTTTGTGATATAAATGCATGCATTTCATTTTCTTAAAACCAATCAAGAAGTCAACTCTACTTAAAATTATAACAGAATCAAATAACTGTTTTTAATGTAAATATTGAAAAATTGAAATTGTGGAGATATTTTAAGTGACAAGATTGTGATACTGAACTCTGTATTTTCAATGCAGTACATTGTAGTAGTTAATGTTTGTTAAAACAGCATGCACAGTGTCATGTGGTCATGCTTCAATCATCCTACATCAATTTTTTGATTCTGATTGTGAACAGGCAAATTCTGAGGCATCTTAAGGGCATTTTAACAGAAAAGTGCAGTAAAATCTATTTCTGAGGTACCTAAACTGTAGTTTAATATATACACCTTATTCTCAAGTAACAAGCAAGTCATTTTCAAAACCAGTGCAACAGTTTGTTTCCAGTTTCCTAAAATCTGTTGACAAGTTCTGGGTGTATCGCTATTAAAGCTTCATGTTAGCACACTCCAAATGTCTTGTGAAAGTCGTGATCAACTTCTTCAAAACACTAACCAGCAGCAGCTACCTGTGATGAGTTATTGCTTCAGAATCAAGAAAAAAGCCTAACAGATGGCACAGAGGAAAGAATGACTGGATGAGTTGATGAGTGCAGAGGGTTCCAGTCTATCATTTCCTGGTAGTAAGCAGGTGTAGAAAGGTGAGCTACTGCAGATAGCGGTAGATTTTGAAGCAGTGGTTGCCAGAATCTGCGACCACCACATGTCCGTCAGAGGTCAGTGCCAGTCCCTGTGGGCCGTAGAGTGGGTCTGCCGACGTGTTGATGTAGGAGAGGAAGGAACCACTGGCATCAAACACCTGAGAAAGAAACGCAGCATCAGCAGCCCTCCATTCATGACTTACATCATGTTTAGAACCATTTTGCTGGTTGACTTTTTTTTTTTTTACAAACAAGAAAGCAATCTACTGATCCAACCCTGCTTTTGCTTTTTCAGTGAGAATGACATTACCCTACAGATGCATTAAAACTGAGGAAAACTATTATTTACAGTCGTAAAATACACGAGGTCCCAAAAGAGGAATTACTTATTAGATCACTATACTTCTTGTTCCAAGGACTTAACTTTATCATTGACTTTTCCCCAAGTTGATTAGACAATAGACAAAATATCAATGGAAGACACTATAGAGCCTCTCCTTGGGCTGCCACCTTATCGTGGTGGAGGATTTTGAGTGTCCCAACAATCTTAGGAGCTATGCTGTCTGGGGCTTTATGCCAAGGGTAAATGTGGTTCAGTTGTCTGTATGCCTTGGATCACCCAAGGCAGACAGGTCTGGATCAGACTCTACACCCTCAGCAGGATCCTGGAGGGTGTCATGTTCTGTGTTCTCTGTGTTTTATTTTGAGTGTTCTGTGTTTTTTTCTGTGTTTATGTTTGAGTTCTCTGTGTCTATTAGTCTCCCTGTTGTCCCGTCCTTCCTTGATTACTCCCAGGTGTGTCTTGTTTCCCTGATTGCCTCCCTGTGTATTTAGTCCCTCCGTTGTCTTTGTTCTCTGTCGGGTCCT